>CM059195.1:24742025-24978647 GCA_030323885.1 Branchipolynoe longqiensis | reverse complement strand
GACAAATGCAATTTTAAAAATTAGCTCCATGTGTTTATGAATATTCACTACATACAAATAGCTGTGTTAAAAAAAAAATAGTGCACTGCCCAATGACCCACAACATTTGTTCTGGTCACTACCATCAGAGTGCAAGTCAATGGTGGAAATCCTCTATAAGACCCTTTCCCACCAGTGTGCTGAACAGTGCGATACCACCCACAACAGTAGTTCTTTCTTTGCCATAAGAGGGCGGTTGGTGCTGGAAATCATCTATTAATCATCTCTCTTCTCTTTGTCCCTCCCTCCTTGATGCCCCTCACTCACTTCGCCCCACCCCTTTCGTTCTGAGCTCTCACTCTCACTCTCACATACTCTCTTACTCTCTTAGCTACATATATCTGAGTACACTCCAACACTATCTCTCCAACACTCCTCTTGTTCTCTGTCTCCCTCTCCCTCTCACTCTCACTCTAGCTGTCGTTCTCGCTCTCCATCTCCAATGCTCGCTCCCCCCCCCCCCCTTCGTCTCCCTCCCCCCTCCCCGCTCTGCCTCTCCCCCTCTCTGCCTCTCTATATCGAGTACATTCTCTGCCTCTTTATCTCTAGTACACTCCAACCCTATCTCTCCCTGATCCTCCCTCTCGCTCTCGCTGTTGTTCTCTCTCTCCCTCTCCTTCTCCTTCACTCTCCCCCTCTCCCCCTCCCCGCTCTGCCTCTCCCCCTCCCCGCCTCTCCCCCCTCTCCCTCCATCTCCTTCACCCTCTCCCTCACAATCTCCCTCTCCCTCACTTTCTCTCTCACCCTCTCCCTCGCCCTCTCCCCTCGTTCCCCCTTTCCGTCTCACTCTCCACTCCCTCTCCCTCATCCTCTCCCTCACGCTCTCCCTCTCCCCCACCTTCTCCCTGTCCCCCTCCCTCATCCTCTCCTTCCCCCCTCCCTCCCCTCTCCCCACTCTCCCTCAAGCTCTCCCTCTCCCCCCCTTCTCCCTCTCTCCCCTCACCCACTCCTTCCCCTTCTCCCTCCCCTCTCCCTCTCCCCTCACCCTCTCCCTCACGCTCTCCCTCTCCCCCACCCTCACTCTCTCCCTCTCCCCCACCTTCTCCCTCACTCTCTCCCTCACCCTCTCCTTCCTCCTCTCCCTCCCCTCTCCCTCACCTTCTCCCTCTCCTTTCCCCTCCTCCCCTCGCTCTCCACTCTCTCTTTCTCCCCCCCCCTCTGCTTCCCTCTCCCACCCCTCTCTCCAGTTCCCTATCCGTCTCACGCTCTCTCTCCCCCACTCTCTCTCTCCCTCTCTCCCTCACCCTCTCCCTCACTCTCTCCCCCCTCCTTCTCCCTCCCCTCTTCCTCCCTCTCCCACTCTCTCACTCCCCCTCTCCCTCTCCCCATTCTCCCCCCTCTCCCCCTCTCCCTCTCCCCCCTCCTTCTCCCCTCCTTCTCCCCACTCCCTCTCCTCCCTTTCCCACACTCTCTCCCTCTACCCCGTGCACAGGTATTCAGGAGTCAGAATGCGTCAGTCGGTGTTGTGTTAATTGGGAGGCGGGTGTTATGATGTCAGATTATCAGGTCAGTGGCTAACCGTTAAGTCTACCTCAAAAGCACCTTTCACTCCATCTCCCACCCCACCTCCATCCACCCCAACACCCACAGCCTCCCACTACCTTACCCCCACGACCCCACCGCCAGCCAACCTCCACCCACCCCAAGTTCCACAACCCGCCACAACCTCCACATCCTACCAAAACCCTCTCCTTCCCCCACTACCTCCCCTCTCTTCATGCTCTCCCTCCCCCTCTCCCTCTCCTTCCCCCTCTTCCTCTCCCTCTCCCCTTCCTTCTCCCTCCCCCACCCCCATCCAACCTCCACCGACCCGAAGTTCCACAACACCCACGACCGCTACATCCTACCAAAACTGCCACAGCCCATCAGACCCCACCACAACCTGCCACTACCCACCACAACCCGTCACAACCTGCCACAACCCGCCACAACCCACCACAACACGCCACAACCCATCACAATCCGCCACAACCCGCCACAACCCACCACAACCCGCCACAACCCACCACAACCTGCCACAACCCGCCACAACCTGCTACAACCCACCACAAGCAACCACAACCCACCACAACCAACCACAACCCACCGCAACCCGCCACAACCCGCCACAACCCGCCACAACCCGCCACAACCCACCACAACCCGCCACAACCCGCCACAACCTGCCACAACCCGCCACAACCTGCCACAACCCGCCATAACCCACCACAACACATCACAACCCGCCACAATCCGCCACAACCCACAACAACCAACCACAGCCCACCACAACCTGACACAACCCACCACAACCCACCACAACGTGCCACAACCATCCACAAACCATCACAACCCGCCACAACCCGCCACAACCCAACACATCCCGCCACAACCCGCCATAACCCACCACAACCCACCACAACCCACCACAACCCGCCACAACCCACCACAACCCGCCACAACCCACCACAACCCGCCACAACCCGCCAAAACCCACCACAACCCACCACAACCCACCACAACCCACCACAACCCACCACAACCCACCACAACCCACCACAACCCACCACAACCCACCACAACCCACCACAACCCACCACAACCCACCACAACCCACCACAACCCACCCACAACCCACCACAACCCACCACAACCCACCACAACCCACCACAACCCACCACAACCCACCACAACCCACCACAACCCACCAAAACCCACCACAACCCACCACAACCCGCCACAACCCGCCACAACCCGTCACAACCCGCCACAATCCGCCACAACCCACCAAAACCAACCACAACCCACCACAACCCACCACAACCCACCACAACCCACCACAACCCACCACAACCCACCACAACCTGCCACAACCCACCACAACCAACCACAACCCACCACAACCCACCACAACCCACCACAACCCACCACAACCTGCCACAACCCACCACAACCCGCCACAACCCACCACTACCCGCCATAACCTGCCACAACCCGCCATAACCTGCCACAACCCGCCACAACCGGCCACAACCTGCCACAACCCGACACAACCTGCCACCATCCACCGCAACCACCACAGCCCAGCACAACCCGCCACAACTCGCCACAACCCGCCACAACCCGCCACAACCCGCCACAACCCACCACAACCCACCATACCCCATCAGAATCCGTCACAACCCGCCACAACCCGCCACAACCCGCCACAATACACCACAACCCGCCACAACCCACCACAACCCACCACAACCAACCACAACGCGCCATGACCCATGACAACCCGCCACAACCCGCCACAACCCGCCACAACCCACCACAACCCACCACAACCCACCAGAACCCACCACAACCCACCACAACCCACCACAACCCACCACAACGCACCACAACTGGCCACAACCTGCCACAACCCGCCACAACCCGCCACAACCCGCCATAACCCGCCACAACCCGCCACAACCCACCACAACCCACCACAACCCACCACAACCCGCCACAACCCGCCACAACCCGCCACAACCCGCCACAACCCGCCACAACCCGCCACAACCCACCACTACCAGCCACAACCCACCACAATCCACCACAACCCACCACAACCCACCACAACCCACCACAACCCACCACTACCCACCACAACCCACCATGACCCGCCACAACCCACCACAACCCACCACAACCCGCCAAAACCCACCACAACCCACCACAACCCACCACAACCCGCCATGACCCGCCACAACCCGCCACAACCCACCACAACCCGCCACAACCCACCACAACCCACCACAACCCACCACAACCTGCCACAACCCACCACAACCTGCCAAAACCCACCACAACCCACCACAACCCACCACAACCCACCAAAACCCACCACAACCCACCACAACCCACAACCCACCAAAACCCACCAAAACCCACCACAACCCACCACAACCCACCACAACCCGCCACAACCTGCCACAACCTGCCCCAACCCATCACAACCCGCCACAACCTGCCACAACCCACCACAACCCACCACAACCCACAACCCACCACAACCTCCACAGCCCACAACCCCTACCTTACAACCCCAACTCCCAACTCCCACCCCCACAACCCCTACCCCCACTCCCGCCCCATCCCATCCCACCCTAGAATGGCGGGCCCCCTTATTATCGCCCAAAAGCATGACTCAGATGGAGGAAAAAACAAGTAAATAAAAGCAAGAAAAAAAAGGTTCCTCCTGGGGAGGGGGGAGGGAGGGGCACGAGTGCCAGGTACACTGACGAGAGATTAGGATTAAGCCGTGGATTTAACCAGACGCAGGTAATATAAATCGCTTTATCGGCTTGTACCTGGCGTGTCCCGAGTATCGTTACGGCTGTCCCGCCGGACAGCCCCCGTCTGTCACCGCCGCCCACAGCGCCATCTGGCTGCGTGGCGAACCAACAGCGCCATTTCATTAGGTGATGAGTGCGCATGCTCCAATTAAGATTTCTGGATGTGTGTGCATTTGGGCCGACAGGTGCGCGCGCACCCGGCCACCTGTCCAGTGGGCACGGGCTTGGGCATGCGCAGTGAACATGTGTGCGCGTGCGTGTGTGTGTAGGAGGGAAGGATGTGGGTGGAGTGGGGGTGGGGGTTAGGGTGGGGGTCTTACCGCAATCACCTGGTGTGCTGCACATACAGTAGGTCAAGTTACTCACACCCACCTACATACATAACCCTACACCCCCACATCTCTACAACATCCGCACATGCACACTCACTCCCACCCCGAATCCACGCTCACCCACACACCGAAGGATCCCCACACACTCACACACAAAGGTACACACACACACACATCTAACCTCACCGATACCCCACATCCAAGCCCACTCCTACCCCAACACCCCACACTCAAGCTCACCCACACGAAGGATCCACACAGACTCACACACTCCCTGCACATCTAATCTCACCTGTACCCCATACCCAACCCCACTCCTACCCCAACACCCCACACTCACACTCACCAACACCACAAAGGACTCCCCCCTCACAACTCACCTATGCCCCATACCCAACCTCACTCCTACCCCAACACCCCACACTCAACCACACCACAAAGGACTCCCCCCCCCCCCTTCACAAACTCACCTATGCCCCATACCCAACCTCACTCCTACCCCAACACCCCACATTCACACTCACCCACACCACAAAGGACTCCCCCCTCACAAACTCACCTATGTCCCATACCCAACCTCACTCATACCCCCAACACCCCCCACTCACACTCACCCACACCACGAAGGATTCCCCCCTCACAAACTCACCTATGCCCCATACCCAGCCTCACTCCTACCCCAACACCCCACACTCACACTCACCCACACCACGAAGGACTGCCCCCTCACAAACTCACCTATGCCCCATACTCAACCTCAGTCCTACCCCAACACCCCCACACTCACACTCACCCACACCACGAAGGACTCCCCCCTCACAAACTCACTTATGCCCCATACCCAACCTCACTCCTACCCAAACACCCCACACTCACACTCACCCACACCACGAAGGACTCCCCCCTCACAAACTCACTTATGCCCCATACCCAACCTCACTCCTACCCCAACACCCCACACTCACACTCACCCACACCATGAAGGACTCCCCCCCCCCCCTCTCCTCAACAATTCACCTATGCCCCACACCCAACGCACGCACTCCTGAAGGACCTCACCCATACACGTACACGCAAATATGCACATACGCACACCTACCCTACTTCACACCCCACCCACAAACCCAGCCCACACCCACACTCATCCCCACACCCCCATGCACATTCCCTCGACCCACCATCATACACATACACGCCCATACCCACAAACCCAACCCATACCCACTCCAACAACCACACCCAATCCTCACCCCCACACCCCCACGCACATTCCCCTGACCCACCATCATACACATACACACCCACAAACCCAGCCCACACTCACTCCAACACCCACCACTAATCCTCACACCCACACCCACAATCTCCCACCCACTCACCATCATACACATACACACCCACACCCACAAACCCGACCTACACTCACTCCAACACCCACACTTAATCCTCACACCCACACCCACAATACCCCACCCACTCACCATCACACACCTACACACCCAAAACCCACAACCCACAAACCCCCAACGCCATCAGACCAGTACACATGCCCCAACCAACACACCACCGCATCAACCCGGCACGAGCTGACCTAGTTTGAAGACATGACGAGGGTGGCGCCACAAGGCGTCACACACAGACACACGCAGGCACACACAGACACACACAGGCACACACAGGCACACACATGCACACACATGCACACACAGACACACACATGCACGCATAGATATGCAAAAAACACACACATACACACCTACATACATAGACACACAGGCACTCATATGCACACATACACACATTCATGCATAGACACACGCAGACACACACATACATGCATAGACACACACATGCACACATACACACATACACGCATAGAAGGCAGTACATGCACCCACATACACACATACACACATACACACAGACACACACATACACACATAGGCATGCACAAACATTCATAGACACACATAGACACACACATGCACACACATACACACATATACACACATAGACACACATACGCACATACACACACAGATGCACATACACAAACAGACACATGCAAACACACATATACACACACAGACACACACATGCATGCACATACACACATATACACACATACACACACAAACACACACATACACACCGACACAGATACACACACATACACGCATAGACACGCACAGACACGCACAGACATGCACATACACGCATAGACAGGCACTACATGCACACACATACACACATACACACACATACACCTAGACACGCACAAACACACATAGACACACACATACACACATGCATGCACATACACATATACACACATACACACATGCGCACATACACACAGACACACACATACACACACATACACACAGACACAGACATACACACATGCACACACAGACACACATACACACATACACACTCACACACAGAGACACACCCAGACACACAGACGTACACAGACGCACACAGACACACACATACACACATGCACAGATATACACACAGAAACCCACATACACACACACACTTACACACATACACACACATACACACATACACACATCGTCACACACAGACACACACAGACACACATACACACAGATGCACGCACATGCACACATAGACACACATAGACACACACATACACACATACACACATACACGCATACACACATACACACATACACACATACACACATACACACACATACACACATACACACATACACACAGAGACACACACACATACCCACATACACACATCCACACATACACACATACACACATACACACAGAGACAAACAAACACATGCATACTCACATACAAACACATACCCACATACACACATACACACAGAGACACACATACACACTCAGACACACACACATACACACATGCACACACAGGCACACACAAACACACACAGACATACACATATACACACATACACACACAAACACACACATACACATACACACAGAAACACAGAAACACACACATACACACACAGACACACACATGCACATACACACACATACACACACAGACACACACATACACACATACACACATACATACACACATACACACAGACACACACATACGCACATATACACACACAAACACACACATACAGATACACACATACACACACATACACACACAGACACACACATACACGCACGGACACACACAGACACACACACATCAGTCACATCGCTGTTCTTCATGCTATACACCCATTTACTTATTACACACGCGTTACTTTGATACATTATTACATTCTGCTGGGTCAAACAGAACTAGTGCCATATAAAGTCATTAGAATGTACTTCCATAGCAAATAGCAAAATATCTCTCTACAAAGGTGAAGGACGTACGTATACATATGTGTAGGCATTATAAAAGTGTGAATGGTTGAATGGAGTGATTTTAAATGGGCCTCAGGTTTTGGCTTTGACCCATTTGAAATAATGCCATCCACCTGTCCGCCATGGTGTGTGATATGGCCCTGTCACACTACGACGTGACTACGTCAGCGTAGGCAGAACGTGAAAATAATTATATTACGTCGACGTTATGGGCGTAATATGCAAATTGTGGACGTGAGCGTAACGTGAAAGTAACGTTGGTGCACGTCGTGACCTTAGCTGTAACGTGACAACGTTAGGGGGGAGGTGTAATTGGCGACGTGACCGGGCGTTAGTGTAACGTGAGCGTAACGTCGCCGTAACGGGTGCGACGTGGACGTAACGTGACCGTAACGCCAACGTAACGTGACCGTAACGTGACCGTAACGTGACCGTAACGTGACCGTAACGTGACCGTAACCGTGACCGTAACGTGACCGTAACGTGACCGTAACGTGACCGTAACGTGACCGTAACGTGACCGTAACGTGACCGTAACGTGCAAAAAGCTGCCCACACCTTGCTCCCACCCGGGCCGTCGGTCTGATGTGACATAACGTGACTCTAACGTCATTTACGCTGCTATAACGATCGCGGAACGTCTACCTAACGTCATTGTCACGTCATCCCGACGTGACGGCTTCACGTCGAGATACGTCGAAAGTTTTGAACAGGTTCAAAACCTTGACGCGCGCCGACGTAACACGACGTAATATGACGTAGCTCGACGTCACTCTAACGTCATTATGACGTCATCATAACGTAACCCAACGTACGGCAACGTAATGACGAAAAATCGTCACGTTAGGCTCACGTTGGCTCGTTACGTCGTAGTGTGACAGGGGTATAATGAAATGTGAAAGATGTACTTCTGTAATGCTGGTTGGTATTGATAAGAACATCAGGCAGTGTACTTTAAAAAACCAGAAAGGGCGGCCAAAGAAGTTGAGCACACACTTCACATTGTAGAAGGTTGTGGGATTCAAATCCATGAGATTCAAATCCAGCCGAGTCAAACTAATGACTTAAAAATGTATACTTTTCACCAACTAGCCTGGCATTCAGCATTACTAGGGCAGGGCAAGGACCAGTGGAATGAGGAAGACTAATTATTCGCGATTGAAATTTTGCTGCTTAATCAATGAATGTAATAAAATAAATGGACATTAGTCCTGGACTTTGAGATATGACAACTCTGACAACATGAAAGCCTATGTACCTAAACTGCTAAATTGGTAATATTTCTCATTTTCATCAACTCCACCACGACAGAATTAGTAATAAATAACCATGGAGTCACCGGGCTCACATAGACCATTTCAAGTCTGTGACTGACAATAGCCATAAGAACTCACTGTCTCCACCAATGTACACTGTCACTGTTATTGATAATAGTTATAAGAACTCACTGTCTCCACCAATGTACACTGTCACTGTCATTGATAATAGTTATAGGAACTCACTGTCTCCACCAATGCACACTGTCACTGTCATTGATAATAGTTATACAAACTCACTGTCTCCACCAATGTACACTGTCACTGCCATTGATAATAGGTATAGGAACTCACTGTCTCCACCAGTGTACACTGTCACTGTCATTAATAATTGTTACAAGAACTCACTGTCTCCACCAATGTACACTGTCACTGTCATTGATAAGAGTTACAGGAACTCACTGTCTCCACCAATGTACACTGTCACTGTCATTGATTCATTGATAATAGTTATAGGAACTCACTGTCTCCACCAGTGTACACTGTCACTGTCATTGATAATAGTTACAAGAACTCGCTGTCTCCACCAATGTACACTGTCACTGTCATTGATAATAGTTACAGGAACTCACTGTCTCCACCAATGTACAC
The DNA here is from genome assembly GCA_030323885.1 of Branchipolynoe longqiensis. NCBI lineage: Eukaryota > Metazoa > Annelida > Polychaeta > Phyllodocida > Polynoidae > Branchipolynoe > Branchipolynoe longqiensis. Next base: position 24,968,672 of record CM059195.1, on the reverse strand, counting down.
TGTCACTGCCATTGATAATAGTTATAGGAACTCACTGTCTCCACCAATGTACACTGTCACTGTCATTGATCATAGTTACAAGAACTCACTGTCTCCACCAATGTACACTGTCACTGTCATTGATAATAGTTACAAGAACTCACTGTCTCCACCAATGTACACTGTCACTGTCATTGACAATAGTTATAGGAACTCACTGTCTCCACCAGTGTATACTGTTACTGTCATTGATCATAGTTACAAGAACTCACTGTCTCCACTGCCATTGATAATAGTTACAAGAACTCGCTGTCTCCACCAATGTACACTGTCACTGTCATTGATAATAGTTATAGGAACTCACTGTCTCCACCAATGTACACTGTCACTGTCATTGATAATAGTTACAAGAACTCACTGTCTCCACCAATGTACACTGTCACTCTCATTGATAATAGTTACAGGAACTCACTGTCTCCACCAATGTACACTGTCACTGTCATTGATAATAGTTATAGGAACTCACTGTCTCCACCAATGTACACTGTCATTGTCATTGATAATAGTTACAAGAACTCACTGTCTCCACCAGTGTACACTGTCAATGTCATTGATAATAGTTACAGGAACTCACTGTCTCCATCAATGTACACTATCACTGTCATTGATAATAGTTATAGGAACTCACTGTCTCCACCAATGTACACCATCACTGTCATTGATAATAGTTACAAGAACTCACTGTCTCCACCAGTGTACACTGTCACTGTCATTGATAATAGTTACAGGAACTCACTGTCTCCACCAATGTACACTGTCACTGTCATTGATTCATTGATAATAGTTATAGGAACTCACTGTCTCCACCAGTGTACACTGTCACTGTCAATGATAATAGTTACAAGAACTCGCTGTCTCCACCAATGTACACTGTCACTGTCATTGATAATAGTTACAGGAACTCACTGTCTCCACCAATGTACACTGTCACTGTCATTGATAATAGTTATAGGAACTCGCTGTCTCCACCAGTGTACACTGTTACTGTCATTGATAATAGTTACAAGAACTCACTGTCTCCACCAATGTACACTGTCACTGCCATTGATAATAGTTACAAGAACTCACTGTCTCCACCAATGTACACTGTCACTGTCATTGATAATAGTTATAGGAACTCACTGTCTCCACCAATGTACACTGTCACTGTCATTGATAATAGTTACAAGAACTCACTGTCTCCACCAATGTACACTGTCACTCTCATTGATAATAGTTACAGGAACTCACTGTCTCCACCAATGTACACTGTCACTGTCATTGATAATAGTTATAGGAACTCACTGTCTCCACCAATGTACACTGTCATTGTCATAGATAATAGTTACAAGAACTCACTGTCTCCACCAGTGTACACTGTCAATGTCATTGATAATAGTTACAGGAACTCACTGTCTCCACCAATGTACACCGTCACTGTCATTGATAATAGTTACAAGAACTCACTGTCTCCACCAGTGTACACTGTCACTGTCATTGATAATAGTTATAGGAACTCACTGTCTCCACCAGTGTACACTGTCACTGTCATTGATAATAGTTACAAGAACTCGCTGTCTCCACCAATGTGCACTGTCACTGTCATTGATAATAGTTATAGGAACTCACTGTCTCCACCAATGTACACTGTCACTGTCATTGAGAATAGTTACAAGAACTCGCTGTCTCCACCAATGTACACTGTCACTGTCATTGATAATAGTTACAGGAACTCACTGTCTCCACCAATGTACACTGTCACTGCCATTGATAATAGATATAGGAACTCACTGTCTCCACCAATGTACACTGTCACTGTCATTGATAATTGTTACAAGAACTCACTGTCTCCACCAATGTACACTGTCACTGTCATTGATAATAGTTATAATAACTCACTGTCTCCACCAATGTACACTGTCACTGCCATTGATAATAGTTATAGGAACTCACTGTCTCCACCAATGCACACTGTCACTGTCATTGATAATAGTTATAATAACTCACTGTCTCCACCAATGTACACTGTCACTGCCATTGATAATAGTTATAGGAACTCACTGTCTCGACCAATGCACACTGTCACTGCCATTGATAATAGCTATATGAACTCACTGTCTCCACCAATGTACACTGTCACTGTCATTGATAATTGTTACAAGAACTCACTGTCTCCACCAATGTACACTGTCACTGTCATTGATAATAGTTATAATAACTCACTGTCTCCACCAATGTACACTGTCACTGCCATTGATAATAGTTATAGGAACTCACTGTCTCCACCAATGCACACTGTCACTGTCATTGATAATAGTTATGAGAGCTCACTGTCTCTATCAATGTACACTGTCATTGATAATAGCCTTAAGAACTATGTGTCTCCATCAACGCACACTGTCACTGTTAGTGACAATAACCATAGAAACTCACTGTCTCCATTTATTCATATACCCTGTCACTGTCACAAGCCATATCAATCCTTTTCTTCCATCTATGCACATTGACACTGACACTGTCATTGTCGCCTACCTGAACCACCTGCTCGCCCTATCCAGCACATTCACCCTGTCCCGCTCCATGTAGATTGCAATGCCCCATTGTTTTACAAGTACCACAACCCCCCCGCCCCCCAGCCAACCCCGCCTGTATCCCCACCCCCCTACACCAGGTGTTTCGTCTACTCCCACACTGATTTGACAGCTGATGTACCTTCTGTCACCACAGTGGTAGTTAGTTTGCTTTTACAATTCTAAAACAATGAATTGAGCACCCACCTCCCATTTGGCAAGTCGTTCTCTGAAACTGTGCACTCAAGTGTGACCTGGTGAGCGAACCTGAAAAGCTTCCATATACCAGCAGAAAACCTTACAAATAATAGCAGAATCCATGTTCATACGAAGATTTACATGTTGTACATAAAAAGAAGCTATTTCACTTTTTGATTTTGATCTGTTGCACACTATGATAAAAATCACTCATGTAACATGGACATTAAACACATATCTGGAATGTTATTTTAACATGCACAACAAATTCAAACAAACAAGATAAGCAAACAACCATATTATGTCTTACAAGAAAAAGGTTGAAAACCAGTTGAAAAAAAAGGTTTGGATAATAGATGGCCATCTGAGTCTACCCCACACCTCAGTACCCACCTCACAGTCTATATAGTGTGGGATATATTACAGGATATAATGTGGAACATGGTTCGGGATATACTGTATATACTGTGGGATATACTGTGTGGTATACTGTGGGATATACTGTGGGATATACTGTGGGATATACTGTGGGATATATTGCTGGATATACTGTGGTATATATTGCCCCCTACTGTGGGATATACTGCAGGATATGCTGCAGGATATGCTGTAGGATATATTGCGAGGTATACTGTGGAATATATTGCAGGGTATACTGGAGAATATACTGTGCAATATACTGTGGTACGCCTACATACAGTCAGCTCTGGTTAATCTGACAATGTTTAATCTGACAATTTTGCTTACCGACACGATTTCAAGTGTAACAGATTTCCCCAATGTTAATCAATGCTAATTACTCTGGTTAATCTGACACTCGCTTTCCGACACTGACACTGCTTTTTTTGTAACAAACATGCCTATAGCATGCCTATAGCTCTGGTTAATCCGACACTTGAAATCCATCAAACATGAATTGGCACTAATATCCCAGATTTAGACCTTCTTTCAGTGGCAATTCTCACAAGTAATAGTGTGAATGATTGATATGTATGTTTATCAGTAATAAATGTAGATATGCTACTTAGGTCTCATTATTATTTTAATGAACACTTGCATGCATGATTCAGTCACACATAGGTCTATATAATAATATAGGCTTATAAAGATAACACAACCGACCACAAAATAGTTTAAATTGGTTAATCTGACAATTTGCTATCTGACATTATTTGGAGTCTGACAGAATGTGTCGGATTAACCAGAGTTGACTGTACTGTGTTAAATACTGTGGCATATATTGCAGAATATATTGCGGTACATTCTGTGGTATATACTGTGGCATATACCGCAGAATATACTGTGGGATATACCTCGGGATATACTGCAGGATATACTGCAGGATATACTGTGGGATATACTGCAGAATATACTGTGGGATATACTGCGGGATATACTGTGGGATATACTGCAGAATATACTGTGGGATATACTGCAGGATATACTGTGGAATATACTGTGGGATATACTGTGGGATATACTGCAGAATATACTGCAGGATATACTGTGGGATATACTGTAGAATATACTGCGGGATATACTGCGGGATATACTGCAGGATATACTGCGGAATATACTGCGGGATATACTGCAGGATATACTGCAGGATATAATGTGGGATATACTGTAGAATATACTGCGGGATATACCGCGGGATATACTGCAGGATATACTGCGGAATATACTGCGGGATATACTGCAGGATATACTGTGGGATATACTGCAGGATATACTGTGGGATATACTGCAGGATATACTGCGGAATATACTGTGGGATATACTGTGGGATATACTGAGGGATATACTGCAGAATATACTGTGGGATATACTGCAGAATATACTGTGGGATATACTGCGGGATATACTGCAGAATATACTGCAGGATATACTGCGGGATATACTGCAGAATATACTGCAGGATATACTGTGGGATATACTGTAGTATATACTGCGGGATATACTGCAGAATATACTGCAGGATATACTGTGGGATATACTGTAGTATATACTGCGGGATATACTGCAGAATATACTGCAGGATATACTGTGGGATATACTGTGGGATATACTGCAGAATATACTGCGGGATATACTGCAGGATATACTGTGGGATATACTGTGGGATTTACTGCAGAATATACTGTGGGATATACTGCAGAATATACTGTGGGATATACTGCAGAATATACTGTGGGATATACTGCAGGATATACTGTGGGATATACTGTGGTATATACTGTGGGATATAATGCAGAATATGCTGCGGGATATATCGTGGGATATACTGTACCATTTACTGTGGGATATATTGGTGGATGTTTCCCTTCAGTCACCCCCCCCCCCCCCCACACACACACTGCCAGGACACAATCAAATGTCCTCGTGAATAATGTGCCAGTCCCTGCTGCCTCCATAATCATAATTAGATATTTATTCCGCCGATGCCTCGACGTTGGGAACAATCAGTGCACGAGCCCTCATCACCCCGTCCCAGCGCAGTCGTAACATGCCCGAGGCACTTACTGGCATGCCACGCAAAGCATCAATATAAAATAAATAAATAAATAACATGTTGGGAACAAAATAAGTAGCGAAAAAACAATGAAAAAAAATCTTTATAGATGAAAAAGAAACATGATAGAAATAACCAAATAGTAATTGGAAATAACACAAACCAACCATGAGAGTTTGGAGGCATTCCAAAGCCTCCCCTCCCCCCCACACACACACTCACCTCCCTTCTCTCCTCCCCTCTCATCTCCCTCCCCCACCCCACCGGACGTGATGGCCGAATGAGTTGAGCGTACGACTCCCGTTTTGGTAGGTCGTGGGATTCGAACCCACGGGTTTGAACCCTGGTCGAGTCAAACCAATGACTTAAGAATTTATACTTGTCGCTTCCTAGCCAGGCACTCGGCATTATTAGAATAGGGCAAGGACTGGTTGGTTTGGTGTCAGGATAATGTGACTGAGTGAGGATATCAGGTTAAGGTGCTGGCGGCCTTGTCTCCCAGTGGGGCAAAACCATAAAGTTGCCATGAGTCTGCATTGTCACAAGTCGGTACCCATCACGATAATGACCTTAGCTGTTGCCAGGTTGTAAAACTCCAACAACCAACCAACCAATCTCCCCCCCCCCCCACACACACTCTGATCACCTCAATAGTTGCCTCAGTCTCCAAGCATAGGACCCTTGGCTGTGGGAGCAGTGCCTCGCTCTGATGGCGCTGCTGTGATTGGTGGCTGCGTCGATATCCGCACCCGATCGCACTTCGATCTGCGCGTCTGCTAGACGAGCTTCCGGTCTCGCAGCGAACGGCAAAATGTGACATTTCAGTTTGATTTTGATAAAAAGCTTTAATCTCCAGAATAACATCTTTATCGCACCGGTCTTCTTATTCCGTAGATACCAACATAGAATAATTTTTTCCTGTTTGTTTAACGCTGCATAGTCTGAGAAAGCATAAACTTTTCTAAACCAAAGCAATTATCTAGATTTGATTCTACATATCCGACTGAGATACTGCTGCCCTTATTCCACATTTGTTGCCACATAGAAGGGAATATTGAGTCAATTTAATAGAAATCCATGGTGTCAGAGTTTTGGCATGCATGTCAAAACTAATTTGATGTGTTTCCATTTAAAATATCTCAAAAGTTAGCCATATAAAATAAAAGTTACTTCAAGGTAAAGTAATTAGATAAAAACAATCCAATTAATATACTTATCTGAAGAAAAATGACCGTAATTCAAAACCACCAGACTCTGCAACTTTAAAGCTGCATAGTCCGATGAAATATCAAATTTTCAAAACCAAACCAATTATCTAGATTTGATTTTACATATCTAACTTAGATACTGATGCACTTATTAAGCATTTGTTTCTGTGTAGAAGGCAATACTGAGTCAATTTAACAGAACCTGTTGCTGCCGAAGTCTATGGTGTCAGAGTTTTGGCAAGCTTGCCAAAACTAATTTTCCAAGTTTGCGCTCAAAATATCTCAAAAGTTTACCATTTAATATAAAAGTAACTCTGAACTAATGTAAAGTAGATACTAGTGATCGATCTAATATATTTATCTCAGAAAAATACAGAAATTCAAAACCATCGGACTATGCAACTTTAATGATGCATATATTAAGGCATGGACGTGGTGCCCGAATCGATGAGACTGTTTTTTAGAGAGGAGGCTTCCCGTGGCCAGTTCAAAAACCAGCCCGAGTCAAACCAATTACTTGTCAAATTTATACTTCTAGATACCTAGCCCTGCGCTCGGCATTACTAAGATAAGGACTGGTTAGCTCAGTGTCAGGATAATGTGACTGCCCCGCAATAGCTGATGTCTACTTTTTGTGCTCAGGGGTCGTTAAAAAAAAATGGGGGGGGGAAAGAATACTGTGACTGAGTGGGTTATTATTAAGTCATGGTGCCAGTGACCTGATCTCCCAGTGGAACAGCACCGCCATGAGTGTGCACTCTTGCAAGTCGGTACCTGTCCTGAGATATATATATATATATATATATATATATATCAGGACAGGAATATATATATATATATATATATATATATATATATATATATATATATGTATATTCTCATATATCCGTTGGATAACGTTGAATAATCCGATGGTTTTGAGTTTCTGTCATTTTTTTTGATAGATAAATATATTAGCTTGATCGTTACAATAAACCTTACTTTAGTTTGAAGTAACTTATTTTAAATGGTTAATGTCAGAGACACTTGAAATGAAAACATGCCAAATTAATTTTGCCATGCATATTAACAATTGTGACAGCATATGCTTCAGCAGTGACAGGTTCTATTATATTGCCTTTGTATTCCCTTCTATGCAACAAGAAATGCTCAATAAGTGCACCAGTATGTAACTTATGGGACTGTCACAGTATGACGCATCGCGCAATCGCGTGGCCAACGGGTAAAATCATGGTCAATGTATCAGCAATGTATGGCTAACGTGCCTCCCGGCGAAAAACTCTCGAATTATGTTCACGGTATGTTCGCAGGATGCCGGTGAACATTATATACAAAATTCGATCACCGACTTTATAGTGCTGCCCCACTGGGAAATCAGACCGCCAGCACCATGACCTGATATCCCACTCAGTCACATTATCCTAACACTGAACCAACCAGTCCTTGCCCTATCCTAATAATGCAGAGTTCCCGGCTAGAAAGCGACAGGTATCATTGGTTTGACCCGACCAGGGTTCGCACATACAAAGCCACAGGTTCGGATCCCCCAATCTCCCAAAACAGGAGACGGACGCTCAACTCATTCGGCCATCCCATCTGGTCGCCTGGCCTAGGCTTGAAGAGAGGCTAACTTATCTTGGCCTGCCCTAAAGCTGGACGGCTTGATGTGCAGCAGAATACTGACAGGTTAAAAGGTAGACTATGACCAGTCTACCCCAACCACCAGAATCAATATCTCATGAACTTTGTACAGCTGAAAACTCCCCACTCCCCCCCTCCCACACCCTCCCTCCCACCCTCCCAACTCCTCCCCCTCCAACCCCGATACCCACCACTTCACGACGCTATTCCCGCGGGGTGCGTTTTTATGGATACTTATATGGCCATTTTCTTTTTCAACAGCATACTTAAGGATATACCACCAAATATAGGTATCTTTATATATTTGTAATTGGAGTAGAAATAACTTGGTAAGAATCTTTTAAATGGTTTGGATACCATTGTTCTCCTTTGGGAAGAGACTACCCCGCCTCCGCCACCCCCACCTTCTACCTGTCTGTACATGTGCTGTGCTGTGCACTGGTTTTGTGGGAGGTTTTTGTAACCCCCCCCTCCCCCTCCCCCTGCCCTTCCTCCGCCCTCCTCTTTGTTGTTCTGAATTGTGGTTGGCTGTTCGTATATAAAAGATGTTAATAAGCCACGTGTCTATGCTCCCTGCTCCCTTCCTACACACCCCGCCTCCCTCGGCCACCATTGGCCCCTTCACACACACATTACTCCCTCCTACTCTCCCCACCCACACACCCACCGTCACCCTCACACACACACACGCACACACACACGCACACACGCGCACGCGCCCTCCACCAATCACCACACAGTTACAACCGGACGGGCGGGCCACCCACCCGACCCACTCGACTCACACCACCCACCCACCCCACCCACACAACCACACAGAAACACCGCGCGACCACTTCGTCGCCGCCCCCCACCCCCCACCCCCCCCCTCAATTTTCAGAACCAATCGACGTGACAGCACACGTGCCCTTATGTTGAATGACAGTGAGTGTGTCTAGGGGGGGGGGGGGGGGGGCGGCGGTGCAGAGGGAAGTGTCGTTGGTTGGTTGTTGGAGTTTTGGAGCGACTTGAATGCTTCACGGTTCAATTCTTCGCCAACTCCTATATTACAAAGTCGGAGTTGAGCGTCGTCTCTCCGGTTTGGTAGATCTTAGGATTCGAACCAATGGGTTCAAACCCTGGTCGAGTCAAGCCAATGACTTAAAGATTGATACTTGTCGCTTCCGAGCCAGGTGCTCGGCATTACTGGGATAGGGCAAGGACTGGTTGTTTCAGTGTCAGGATAATGTGACTGAGTGGGATATCAGGTCATGGTGCTGGCAATAACCAACCAACCCATTCAGTACACACTGATTTAGACTGCAATATACCAGTCAACCTCGTATATAAGATGAAAATAATTACGTATTAATCATCGACCCTCCACGTCCTAGTCTGAGGGAGCGGGACGTATAGCTCAGGCGGTAGAGTGTCCGCCTGTGAAGGTGTGGGTCATCCGATCGATCCTGCTCAGTTGACACATTTGCAGTTTGGGCTATTTTCCATTCCAGCCAGTGGTCCACAACTGGTTCATCAAAGGCTGTGGTATGCGCTGTCCTGTCTGTGGGAAAGTGCATATAAAAGAACAATTGCTGCTTATCGGATAGAGTAGTCTATATGGTGGCAACAGGATTCCTAAAATAAAAAATGTCAGAATGACCATATGTTGGACGTCCAATAGCCGATGATAAAAATCAATGTGCTCTAGAGGCGTCGTTAAATAAAACACACTTTCCTTTCCTTTACATCCTAGTCGGAACAATGTATTAGGTCATGCACAGTTTTCAATATGTTCACATAAAGAATACTACTTTTCCAGTAACCTCTCCAGCTCCGGCAAAACTGTTCACATTAACATTTCATCACAGAACATGACAATGGTTTATGTCACATCAATACTTTATTAACCAATAAAACTCTAAATTACCCCTCCAGCCATCCTGTTGTACAACCGTGACATTTTAAAAAGAAAACATTGGATGACTCCTCGCAGCAACACACAAAGTTACCTGATGCTTTTTTCTGGAACCTAGATCTGAACTAGATTTGTAGTAAAGCTGCATAGTCCGATGAAATATCAAATTTTTTAAACCAAACCAATTATCTAGATTTGATTTCACATATCTAACTTAGATACTGAGTCAATTTAACAGAACCTGTCACTGCAGAAGTCTATGGTGTCAGAGTTTTGGCAAGCTTGCCAAAACTAATTTGTATTGTTTGTACTCAAAATATCTAAAAAGTTTACCATTTAAAATAAAAGTAACTTTGAACTAATGTAAAGTAAATACTAGTGATCGATCGAATATATTTATCTCAGAAAAAATACAGAAATTCAAAACCATTCAAAACTTTAAAGAATTGCGCAAAACTCAGTCAACATTTCTTATTGTATGTTTTAATTTTTAATTTTCATTATTAACAACAGAAAATAATAATAATTAAACAAAAAAATACAACAATCAAACTTGGCACCTCACTGCACGGAGACCTCCCGACGCCGGAAGCCGAGCTCCTAAATGCCGTGGCGCGATAGGAAAAAGCAGTGCAAGCTGATCCGTTTAGGAACCACCCCACCCAGCCTACCCACACCACCCACTCCACCCACACCACCCACCTCACCCACCCCATACCACCACCTCACCCACCCTACCCCAACCACCCCACCCACACCACCCATACCCCACCCACCCCGACCACCCCACCCTACCCACACCACCACCTCACCCACCTCACCCACCCAACACCACCACCTCACCCACCCCACCCCACCCACACCACCCACACCACCCACACCACCCACACCACCCACACCACCCACACCACCCACACCACCCACACCACCCACCCCACACCACCCACCACCCACACCACCCACCCCACCCACACCACCCACACCACCCACACCACCCACCCCACCCACCCCACCCACACCACCCACACCACCCACACCACCCACACCACCCACACCACGCACACCACCCACCCCACCCACACCACCCACCCCACCCACAACACCCACAACACCCCACAACACCCACACCACCCACACCACCCACACTACCCACACCACCCACACCACCCACACCACCCACACCACCCACACCACCCACACCACCCACACCACCCACACCACCCACATCACCCACACCACCCACATCACCCACACCACCCACACCACCCACACCACCCACACCCACCCACACCACCCACACCACCCACACCACCCACACCCACCCACACCACCCACACCACCCCATCCCACCCACAGCACCCACACCACCCCACACCACCCACCCCACCCCACACCACCCACCCCACCCACACCACCCACACCACCCACCCCACCCACACCACCCACACCACCCACCCCACCCACACCACCCACACCACCCACACCACCCACACCACCCACCTCACCCCACCTCACCCCACCCCACACCACCACCTCACCGACCCGACACCACCCACCTCACCCATACCACCCACACCACCCACACCACCCACACCACCCACACCACCGACCCACCCCACCCACACCACCCACACCACCAACGTACCACCAACACACCACCAACACCAACACACCACCAGCGCCAACACACCACCAACACCACCAACACCACCCACCGCACCCGCCCCAACCCGCCCCACCCGCCCACCCGCACCACCCGCACCACCCACCCGCACCACCCCACCCACCCCAACCACACCACCCACACCATCCACACCCACACCACCCACACCACCCACACCCACACCACCCACACCACCCACACCACCCACACCACCCACACCACCCACACCACCCACACCACCCACACCACCCACACCACCCACACCACCCACACCACCCACACCACCCACACCACCCACACCACCCACACCACCCACACCACCCACACCACCAACACCACCAACACCACCAACACCACCAACACCACCAACACCAACCGACCTTCCACATACTGATTCAGGACGAAAATCAATGAAGCGTGTCCCCAATGGATAGCTGCCTCGCCACCAGCTCTGATTAAAGTTTAAAACCCAACATTATTCTCTGATAATGAAAAGCAAGAACAAACAAAATCCAATCAGATTAACATTTTAAAATTGCAGTTGGTAAGTCTATTTGGTTATATATATATATATATATGTATATATATATATATATATATATATAACAAACAAATAAAAAGAAGGTTGGGTGTGTGTGGGTGGTGAAAAGAGAATAAAAGCAACAGCAATAACAAATTCTAGATGACGTCATGATGGAATTGCGGTAGCGTGTTGGCAGGTAGAGCTGCACACTTGAGTTTTTATTTTTTTGCGGTGTTTTTTTTTCATGTTTAGAAAATATTTATTATCATTAAAGAAACCTGTTTTTTTAATGTGCTTTTTAAAATGTTTTCTCAATGTTTGTTACAAAAATGGTTTTGAAATGTTTTTTTGGGGGGGGGGGGGTAATTATCGAGGACGAATTTTATGCTTGGTGGAGGTTGTATCGTTTTTGCTGTTGGGGTCTGGGGTTGGGGACTATGGATTTGTCTGAGCGTGTGCAGTGGGGTCTGCCATGTGGTTTCCTATTGGCCCGAGTGTGTGCTGGACCGGGTGTGTGCTGGATCGGGTTTGTGCTGTACGTGTGTGTTGGACCGGATGGAATAGCCGAATCCGTAAGAGCGCTGGCTACCTTCCTGTGCGGTGTTTGAATCCCGGCCGAATCAAACCAATGACTTTCAAAAATTGATACTTGTCGCTACCTAGCCTGGCGCTCGGCATAACTTACCATAAGGCAAGGACTGGCTAGCTCAGTATCAGGATAATGTGACTGAGTGGAAAATTGAGTCATGGTGCTGGCGGCTTGGTCTCCAAGTGGGGAAGCACTATAAAGTCACCATGACTGCATTCTGTCACAAGTCGGTGCCCATCCCTATATGACCTTAAATGTTGCCAGGATACAAAACTCCATCAAACAAATAATTTAATTTGTCCCAGTGTGCTATTTGTGTGTTTCACATAGGTCTTGTATGTGTGTGCTGCCCAGTTGTTGTTGATTATTGTTTTACGTCCTAGCAACATCTAAGTCATACCAGGACGGGGAGTGTGCTGTCCATGTATGTTGTATGTGCGTAGTCTATGTGTGTAGTATGCATGTGTAGCTCGTGTCTATAAATATGTATACATATTTATTGAAAAATAGATATTAATATTAAGTATATAGATAAATATATATCTATGTATATATATGGGTCATTCTCAGAATCTGTGTACCACATTTTTGGTTTCCATGTTACATTATTAATGACTTTGCCTTATTTTTTTTTTGGGGGGGGGGGAGGTAGTAAGTCAAAGAGTTATTACTGACTCTGTGTATTAATTATGTTAGCAATACTACATGTATTTAGTCTATCCTCACAAAATGTATACAAAATATAAGTTATATGATTTGGTGTTAATGTGAAAATATGAAAATTTGCATATCAACACCATACATCTACCCGAACATTTTTCGCTGTGAGTGGGTTATTGGAGATGTGAATTGATCGGTGGCGCTGGGAGTGGGTTATTGGAGAGGTGAACTGACAGGTGGCGCTGTGAGTAGGTTATTGGAGAGGTGAACTGATAGGTGGCGCTGTGACTGGTTTATTGGAGAAGTGAATTGATAGGTAGTGCTGGGAGTGGGTTATTTGAGAGGTGAACTGATAGGTGGCGCTGTGAGTGGTTTATTGGAGAGGTGAACTGATAGGTGGCGCTGTGAGTAGGTTATTGGAAAGGTGAACTGATAGGTGGCGCTGTGACTGGGTTATTGGAGAAGTGAACTGATAGGTGGTGCTGTGAGTGGGTTATTGGAGAGGTGAACTAATAGGTGGCGCTGTGAGCAGATTAATGTTGTGGTGAACTGATATGTGGCCCTCTGAATGAGTTGATGCAGTGATGGACTGATAGGTGGCACTATAAATGGATTAATGTAACAGTGAACTGATAGGTAGCGCTGTGAATGGATTAATGTCGCAGGGAATTGATAGGTCGCACTGTGTATCCTGGTCATGGCACCAGTGTAATTGGCAGTGTACGGCTGGTTCCTCCGTGGGCCCTCTCATTGCAACACACAGTTGAATTATGAAGAAGGCAGAAACGTATGCTTTCACGGCTTATTCTCAACCACCACCCACCGCGGCATCACAAGACCAAGTGACCCGCCCCCTGACCAGCCAGGTCACAGGTAGCCTCTCACGGTAGGGGGAGGTGTGAGCCGGGTGCAGTATGGGCAGTCCATGCAGGGATCCGCCCACTGGCTAGCGTGCTGCCACCTGATGCAGAATAACTGTGACAGTAGATGGCGTAGTCCCTGCAAACACCATGTGATGGTGGAACTCATGTCCGGACTACTACAGGACTAATGTAGCAGTGAACTGATAGGTGGCACTGTAAATTGATTAATGTACTGATGAAGTATCGCACTGGCTATTCGCAAAGCTGCTCTGCGAATACTAGCCACCAATACTGTAATTCGCAGAGCTGCAACCAACCAATCAGCATGCCTCATTTTGCCAGTGCATGTGCATGACTGGTGAATGGGCGGCAGTGACTGTCACCGCAAATAATAATCATTTTTCCGCTAATTTGCAGAGCAGGTTTGTAAATAATAATAATTCTTGTGCTAATTCGCAGAGCAAAGCAGCTCTGCGAATAGCCTCGTCCATGAAGTACAGGTGGCATTGCGAACGATTTAAGCTTGCTGGCAATATTCAAGCATCCTTGAATAATTACCGTTCATATTCCTATTAAAACTAAGATCGTATCACAATTTACGGCACCAAGGTTTCTTCCATTCTTCCCTGGCCTGGTCGAGGAGGTCACGTAGTGGAGGAACGCCATTTTGAACTGCCTCATGCCCGACTGGTTGGTGCCCTGCCAGATTCCGCTTGGAGAGTGCGAAATGGGGAAAGAATGAAGCCGATAATTATACTCTCCAGGGCACATGTTCTGAATGCATTTTTTTGTGATCGATCTCGATATGTGGAGGGAGAGTGAGATTGCAATCCAACAAGAGAGCAGTGGAGTGAGTGGTGGTTGTTGTGATGGGGGCTCGCCTTGTAACCCCGACTCCCTCTCCCTGGAGTCAGTACCTTTCTTTAGAAAAGAGGACTTTGTGTGTGTTATCTTTAGCAAGGGCGGTGGAGAGTGAGTGTAGTGTGTGTAGAATTGGGACGGAATATGTTGACGGGAGTTAGGGGTAGGGATAAATCTGGTGGTGGGGGGAGGGAGGAGGGAGGAGGGAGGGGGATAGGAAGTCAAGAATGCCGAAACCATTTCAGCATCTCCCAAGATGAATCGCGAAACCACTAGAAGCTCAGGTCGTTGGTTCGAACCCTTACCGAGTTAAACGAATGACTTACAAAATTGACACGTGTTGCTAGCTAGGCTGGCTCCTGGCCCAGTCTTCCCGTGGGACTACCAGCAATTTTACCTGATATTCCATATCCTGTTTTTAGGGAAATAGCTTGCGAGACCTTTTTATCAATGTGAAACACAAACAAACCTGAAGAGTTCAGAAAAGCAACTGGGGCTATATCGGCTCCTACAATTTTGGCTATTTTTTGTGTGTGAATTGGATTTCGGGCGGGGCATGGCGGGGCATGTCGGGGCATGGCGGGGCATGTCGGGGCATGTCGGGGCATGTCGGGGCATGTCGGGGCATGGCGGGGCATGGCGGGGCATGGCGGGGCATGGCGGGGCATGTCGAGGCATGGCGAGGCATGGCGAGGCATGTCGGGGCATGGTGGGACATGGCGGGGCATGTCGGGGCATGGCGAGGCATGGCGGGGCATGGCGGGGCATGGCGGGGCATGGCGGGGCATGGCGGGGCATGGCGGGGCATGGCGGGGCATGGCGGGGCATGGCGGGGCATGGCGGGGCATGGCGGGGCGTGGCGGGGCGTGGCAGGGCATGGCGGGGCATGGTGGGGCATGGCTTGGCATGGCGGGGCATGGCGAGGCATGGCGGGGCATGGCGGGGCATGGCTGGGCATGGCTGGGAATGGCGGGGCATGGCGGGGAATGGCGGGGCATGGCGGGGCATGGCGGGGCATGGCGGGGCATGGCGGGACATGGTGGGGCATGGCGGGGCATGGCGGGGCATGGCGGGGCGTGGCGGGGCGTGGCGGGGCGTGGCGGGGCGTGCCAGGGCTTGGCGGGGCGTGCCGGGGCATGCCGGGGCGTGCCGGGGCGTGGCGGGGCGTGGCGGGGCGTGGCGGGGCATGGTGGGGCATGGCAGGGCATGGCAGGACAGGGCGAGGCATGGCCGGGCAGGGCATGCCAGTGCGTGGCATGGCTGGGCTGGGCAGGGCATGGCGGAGTGTGGCAGGACATAGTGGGGCATGGCGGGTCATGGCGGGGCATGCCGGGGCAGGGCGAGGTATGGCGGGGCAGGGCATGGCGGGGCGGGGCGGGGCGGGGCGTGGCGGGGCAGGGCATGGCGGGGCGTGGTGGGGCAGCAGGGCAGGGCGGGGCGGGGCGGGGCGGGGCGGGGCGGGGCGGGGCGGGGCGGGGCATGGCAGGGCAGGTCAGGGCGGGAGAGGGTGGGAGAGGACGGGACAGGGCGGGACAAGACAGGGCATGGCGGGGCATGGCGGGGCATGGCGGGGCATGGCGGGACAGGACGGGGTATGTCGGGGCAGGGCGGGGCATGGCGGGGAGGGGTAAGGCATTCCCAAAAGGTCTGATTGTGTTTGTGAATTATTCACTGCATTGTAAGAAACACCCGGTCAGCGCCGTCAATGTGGAGTACCGGATGTGAAACTCTTCGTACGTGGCGCCCCCTGGCGGTGCCTCTGCGCTACTGGGCAGTAATGGCGGGCCCGGCGAGTTGCCATGCATTATGCACTTCCGGCTCCACGAGTGCAGCTAATTGGCGACCCCTTGCGGAGCCTTTAAAGGTCGCCTAACCTATGTGCTCAGCTGGAGGGTGATTAACATATTTTATTCAGACCTGATTTATCATTAACAGTGCATTATGGGATATACATAGCTGCACGCTCCCCGTGCGTTGGGCCACTTAAAGTTTGGTGGGGGGGGGGGGGGGGAGGGGGTGCGAATGAGTTGAGCGCTTGCCAATTTTGGTAAGTCATGGGATTCGAATGAATCCCGCTTTTGAAAAGCCGGCCGAAAGAAACCAATGACATAAAAATGTATACTTGTTGCTGTATAGCCTGGGGGCTCGGTATTACTAGGATAGGGCTAGGATAGGGCAAGGAGCAATGAAATGAGGAAGACCAATTGCTTGCAGTTGAAATTTCCCCTGATTAATTAATGAATGTAAAAACAGAAATAAATATCGTAAAAGTTGTGTAATCTGGTTAGTTTTGAGTTGCTGCCATCTTATTTCTTTCGATAACTAAAAGGTTGGTAAAGGTAACTAAAAGGTAACTTTTTATCTTAATCCGGAATCCCCCTCACCCCACAGCTCCTCAGCTCCCCCCTCAGTCATCTGGTGCTGGAGCCTGGGCTAGCCATCTAGTGCACAACCTACTCAACCTCGGCTCGGACAGTGGCGCCACCTGCCGCTCCTCTCTGTAATCTCATTCACTGTCTGCTTAATTTGATATATATGGGTCAGTCTATATATATATATATATATATATATATATATACATATACACAATATATATATATCTATATATATATATATATATATATATATCTCCCTCTCTCCCTCTATCTATCTCTACTTATATATATATATATATATACATATACATAAGACCGGGCGCGGTGACCTATTCGCCAGAGCGTGAGCCTCGCGTGCTGAAGGTCGGAAGGTTGGTTCCTGGTCGAGTCAAACCAATTACTTTAAAATTGATACTTGTCACTTCCTAGCCTGGCGCTCGGCATTAATTGGAGAGGGCAAGGACTGGTTAGCTCAGTGCCATGATAATATGACGGAGTAATGGGATATTGGGTCATGGTACCAGCAGCCTCATTTCCCAGTGGGGTAGCACTATAAAGTCACCATGAGTGTGTACTGTCACAAGACGGTACCCGTCCTGATATGACCTTAGATGTTACCAGGATGTAAAGCTCCAACAACCAACCAACCAACTATATATTTCCGAGCGAGTGGAGTGTCAAGCCCCGTGCAGGGGGAGGGGGGGGGGGGCGGTGCCTGCCTGATTGGGGCTGTGGGGATAGGAGAAGAGGCACTACAGAGCTCATTACAGACAATAAGGGGCTTCTCACCATCCATATATGTGATGTATAACGAATTATGCGAGTATAAAGATACGTAAGGAAATTATTATCATTATTGCTATACTCCGTAAGACCCAACACTGTACCGGTGGCGCCACCTGCGGCGTCCTCGCCTCAACATAATTGTATACACACACGCGCGCACAGGCACCGCTGTGGCCCAACGGCGTGACTGCCTGGGAGGGGGGTGGGGTGGGGGGGGGGGGTCTGTCTATCTGTTTAAACCCATCACTACTACTGCGTGCATGTTGTACACGAGTCCAATGGAAAATTAATGAATCTCTGCGTCCAGTATATACTGTATATATATATAGCACGGTAATGCGTGTGTGTGAGTACACATATGTGTTGCTGAGTGTGTGTGTGTGTGTGTGTGTGGATATGTGTGTGTTCTGAGCATATGTATTGACACACATGCACGCATTGGTGTGTGTGTGTCTGAATGGTGTGTCTTTGTCCGTGCTTATCGGCGCATGCGCATTCCTTCTGTGTGTGTCTGTGAGTGTGACTGTACGCGGAGGATGTGTGTCTGTCAATTCAGCCTCTGTGTGTATGGGGGGGGGGGGGGGGGTGTGCAGGGTGGAAGCTATTGGTGGTGGTGGTGGTGGGGTGTGGAGGTGTGGGTGCTGATGCGATGTAGAGGTGGGGGTACGATGTGGGGGTGGGGATTGGGATGTGGAGGTGGGGGGGGATCTGATGTGGAGGAGTGGGTGCGATCTCGAAGTGTGGAGGGGAGGGGTGAGGTGGGGGTGTGATGTGACTGTGTGGGTGGAGAATGGCGATGTCGAGTTGTGGGTGGAGGTGGGGGATGGAGGCTTAACCTTGAAGCTGTCAGTGTTTAGTCCGAAGCCAATTTCAAGGTCAAAGGACCATTGCGGACATGTCCATGACCGCTAAGCGCTGCACAATCAAGTTAAAAACTCATTATTTTACAAAGCTCTAACCATGCATTCTAATTATAACTAGGAAAGACCAGCTTGTTTGCATTTACATACTGCAGTTAAGATATACGAAGAGTTCAGGCGCAAATCCACGTAAACGCCAATCCAAAAATTCAGATAAACATTGGAATTAAATCTTCAAAAGTGTTGTTTCTTTTTTACATTCCTATTCCCCCCCTAATGCTCCATAATCAATTCATCACAAGAAAAGTGGAATTAGTGCGAATTAAAATTACCTTCAGGTAAAAATCTGTTATTTAAAATAATTTCTTGGATTGGCATTTACGAGGATTTGCGCCTGAACTCTTCGTATATATAATATAATTATATACTCCTTATATATATATATATATATATATTAATATATATATATATATATATATATATATGTGTGTGTATATATATATATATATGTATATGTAGTCGTGTGGGCGCGCAGGGGGCAGTACATAGAATCAGGATAACAATAATATATATAATCAAATAATTCCCTTCCGCGCCTTTATACTCGTATAATTCGTTACATATCACATATATGCAGGGCTTCACCTTACCACCATATGTAACAACGCAAGTTATGTTCAGGGCAGAGCAATCTATAAGAGAGGAAGATCTGGAAGGATGGCCGAATGGTCAGAACGCTTGCTTTCTGAGAGGGACATTGTGGTGTCGATCCCTGGGCAGGGTCAAATCGAACACTTGCCGAATTTGATTCGTGTCACTGCCTTGTCAGCCGCTCGTCAGTACTAGGGCAAGGCAAGGGGTGGTCAGTTGGTCCAGTGTCAAGATGGCGCACTGCATTCTTGACCTTCAATGACACTAGTACCGTGGGAAGTCACAAGGTGAACTTTGTTTTGATTGTCGGCTTCTTTGTTTGGATTCTATGTCTTAGAAACATCTAGGGTAGCAACAGGATGCGTCCAGACTTGTGACAGTGGGCACTCATGATGACTTTATAGTGCTGTCCCACTGGGAGATCAGGCCGCTGGCATCATGACCCAATGCCCCACTCAGTCACATTATCCTGCTACTTAGTTAACCAGTGCTTGCCCTGTCCTATTAACTCCGAGTGACAAGTAACACTTTCATAAATAATTGGCTTGACTGGGCTAAGATTCGAACCCCCCGACCTTCTGCATGGGAAGCCAGCGCTCTTGCCGATTAGCCCATCGCGACAATAATAGTCAAATAGTTTTTGTGAATGAGCAATAAAAATGAAAGAGACAGTTTGACATATTTGTAAAAAGAAAGTTTGTTTTATTTAACGATGCCTCTAGAGCACATTGATTTTTATCATCAGCTATTGGACGTCAAACAGATGATCATTCTGACATGTTTCTTTGGAGGAAACCCACTGCCGTCACATAGGCTACTCTTTCCAATAAGCAGCAAGAGGACTTTTATATGCACTTTCTCACAGACAGGACAGCACATACCACATCCTTTGATTAACCAGTTGTGGACACCTGGGTGGAATGGAAAATAGTCCAAACTGAGCAGGATTGATGGGATGACCCATACCTTCACATGTGGACACCCTACTGCCTGAGCTACGTCCCGCTCCCCACATATTTGGAATGATCACAATAATCTGCATGGTTGGGCGGAGTGATTTCAGATAGGCCTTTGTGTTTTTCTTTCGCCTACTTGAAATCGATCCGTCAATTAGGATTAGGCCAACTACACATGCTTATGCAAGGTAAAATTCTAGCGTTCGATTATATTATGCCTTAAATGTCGGGATGTCGGTGGCACTGCATCCCAGTGAAGCAGCACTATAAAGCCACCATCAATGCACGCACTGACTCCCACAAGTAGGTACCTGTACCGATGTGACCTCATATGTTGCTGGGACGTGAATCCCCAAAGAAGCCCCAATGAATCACTCGGGTACCTGGTATGACCTTAGATGTTGCCAGGACGTAAAACTCCAACAACCTACTCACTCGGATAGAACCGAGGTACCGACCACTGTGCTACAACAGGTAGCGTCCGACTCGTGGACGGGTACCTGCCTGCCTGCTCTTCCAGCCCCCACACACCCCACCTACTCCCCCCCCCCCCACCTCACCCCACCCATCCTCCACCCCCGCCCTTCAACCCCGTCTACCAGCACACGGACAACTAGCAATCCATTCAATACCGCCACCACAAATATATATATATATATATATATATATATATATGTATATATATATATACAATCCTATATGTATGTTTATATGTATACAGTAAACCCACTCTAAATCGACCGACCATGGGACCAACTTTAAATGGTCCAATTAGGGAGGTGGTCGGTTTAGGGAGTTTAAAAAAAATCCTTACAATTTTATTGTATGGGCGATCGTTTGGGACCAAATAAAGCGATCGAAATAGGGGAGTGGTCGATCTGTACAGGTGGTCGGTTAGAGAGGTTTTACTGTATATTGTAATATATATTGTAATGTATATTGTAATATATATTGTAATATATAATGTAACATATATTGAAATATATATTGTAATATATATTGTAATATAAATTGTAATATATATATATAATTATATATATTGCAATGATAGTATGGGTCAGTTATGTATATATATATACACAGGACAACCTCTCTAACCGACCACCTCTACAGATCGACCACTCCCCTATTTCGATTGCTTTATTTGGGTCCCAAACGATCGCCCATACAATACAATTGTAAGGATATATATTGTAATATATATTGTAATATATATTGAAATATATATTGTAATATATATTGTAATATATATTGTAATATATATATAATATATGCTGTAATATATATTGTAATATATATATTGTAATATATATATTGTAATATATATTGTAATATATATTGTAACATATATTGTAACATATATTTAATATATATTGTAATATAAATTATAATATATATATAATTATATATATATTGCAATGATGGTATGAGTCAGTTATGTGTATATATATATATATTACAATGCATATTACAATATATATTACAATATATATAACAATATATATTACAATATATACTACAATGTATATTACAATGTATATTACAATATATATTGCAATATATATTACAATATATATTACAATATATATTACAATATATATTACACTATATATTACAATATCTATTACACTATATATTACAATATATACTACAATGTATATTACAATGTATATTACGATATATATTACAATATATATTACAATATATATTACAATATATATTACAATATATATTACACTATATATTACAATATATATAGTAATATATAGTGTAATACCTAGTGTAATATATATTTATATATATACATATTACAATGCGAATCTGAGGCAGGTAGTGAGGCGGAGAGCCGAGTGGGGGCGCCATCATTCATATCCGGGTTAATACAGAAGGTTAATACACAAGGTTAATATAGAAGGTTAATACAGAAGGTTAATACAGAAGGTTAATACAGAAGGTTAATACAGAAGGTTAATACGGAAGGTTAATACGGTAAGGTAACCTTATTAGAGAAGCATCATAATGATGGATAACCTTCCTATTATTTATATTTGCATATGTACGCGCGTATATATCTGCAAATATTCAGATTGGCCGGTTGAGGCACTTGTTCTGGATTGTATTTTTGTATTTTTACTAATTGAAAAACGTATTAAATACAAAATATTTAAATGTACTTTGTGTTTATTTTATATCACCGTAGCTTTTATGATATGGTATTATTTTTATATTGCGTATATATTATATTTATATTTGTAGATATATATGTGTGCTTACATTTGTATTTAGATTTAAACTGTCTTTATATTCTATTCACATTTCTATTATATTTAAAAGGTATTTTCTTCTACTTAAATTGTGATATATTCCATTTAAGTTATGTTTAAATTGGAATTAATTGTATTTGTATGGTATTTCTGTAGGATTTCTATAATATTTTCTATAGTATTTCTATAATATATATATATATATAGTATTTCTATAGTATATATATATATTAATATCTGTAATTTATTATAATTTATGTGAATATGATAGGTAGAAATGTTATTAGAATTGGTTCTGAAGCGTCCCGCTGCCCCTCCATTCCCACCCACACACACCCACCCACACACCCACACCCACACACACACCACCTCACCCCCATAACCCCCACCTCCCACCTTTGCGATTATTATTCATACTACTCAAATTATTGATAAATGCGGTTGTGTTTAAAGAAGTAGCCATGGCAACGGCTCGGGCGCCATTGTACGCACACACGATGCACGCGCGGGTTGCGTGTGTGCTCGTGTGTGTGTGTGTGCGTGTGTGCGTGTGTATTGTGGGGTGTGGGTTTAAGGGGTAGGAGGAGGGTGGTGGGTGGTTGGGGGGCAGCCCTTAAATTAACGTGTACCCGTGAGGTGTAATCATTCCGGGTCCGGGAGAGCCATGGGGCTACTAGGGTAAGGCCGGCCGTGCACAGGTGAGGTGGTGCCGGTGGTGCCGGTGGTGGCGGCGGTGGTGGCGAGGGTGGCGGTGGTGGTGGCTAGTCGCCCACCAGGGCTATTTATAGAACCCTCCCTTATGCGCGCACAGGTAGACACCGTCCCGAGTCGCACTGATAACGTGCAGATAGGCGGCGCGGGTCGAGGCTTAAGGGGGGCGGCGGGAGACGGGCGGCGGGAGACGGGCGGCGGGAGACGGGCGGCGGGAGGCGGGAGGCGGGCGGCGGGGCAGGTAGACAGGTAGGTAGGTGCCCGGGTGACGCTCTCCCCGGGCTTACCCCGCGCTGCCTCCCGCCGCCGAACCCACTCCCCGCCCGGGTCTCTCTCCCCCCTACGCCCCCCCCCCCCCCCCTCTCGGCACAGGGCGCCCCGGAGCCGCAGGCTCCCCACGCACCCCGTCCCGGCCGCACCCCGCACCGCACTCCGCGCCGCCCGGTCACATCCAACCCTGCCGCCCCGCCGTGCCTAGCAGCGCACCCCGCGCCGCCCGGCACCCCGCAGGTCCCCGGCGCTCCTCCCGTCGGTGCCGGGGAATCTCTTTCCGTCGGTGCCGGAGGCTCTTCCCGCCGGTTCCCGGGGCTCCTGCCGCCGGTCTCGGGGCTCCCTCCGCCGGATGTAATTCTCACTTCACGTCCGGACACGAGGCGGAGCCGCGGAGCAGACGCCAATGTTTCCCACCGTCAGGTGAGTTAGCTTTAGTCTCTCCATGTGTTGTGCGCAGGTGTGTGTATGGGTGTGTGTGTGGGGGAGGGTGTGTGTGTGTATGAGGAAGGACTGCATGTGTGTGTTGTGGGTGAGCAGGGAAGGGGGTCAGGGGTCAGTATTGAATAGTGTGTGCGCGAAGAAGTAGCTCTCAGTATTGTGAACACTGTGTGTTTGGGGGTGTTGGGCGGGGGTGGGGTGGGGGGGGGGGGGTTGAGGAAGGATTGCATGTATGTGTTGTGGGTGAGCAGGGATGGGGGGGGGGGGGGTCAGGGGTCAATATTGAACAGTGTGTGTGTGTGTGTGTGAAGAAGTAGCTCTCAGTAGTGTGAACACTCTGTGTGTTTGGGAGTGCTGTGGGGGGTGTTTGGGGAAGGATTGCATTTGTGTGTTGTGGGTGAGCAGGGAGGGGGGGGGGGTCAGGGGTCAATATTGAATAGTATGTGTGTGTGTGAAGAAGTAGCTCTCAGTATTGTGAACACTGTGTGTTTGGGGGTGTTGGGCCGGGGGGGGGAGGTTGAGGAAGGATTGCATGTGTGTGTTGTGGGTGAGCAGGGAGGGGGGGGGGGGGGGTCAGGAGTCAATATTGAACAGTGTGCATGTGTGTGAAGAAGTAGCTCTCAGTATTGTGAACAGTATGTTTGTCGGGAACAAGCTGTTGATGTGTGGGGAGGAGTTGTGTTGTCTTTTGTGGGCGATGGTTTTTTTTGTGGAGAGGTTTTTTGTGTGTGGTTTTTCTTTATGGATTTTGTTGTTGCGGGCGGTTACGGGGCCCTCTGCTGGAAACATCGTATGAGATAGGAGAGGGTGTGTGAGTGTGAGTGTGAGTGTGTGTGTTGGGGGGGGGGGGGTAAGTGTTGGGAACAGATCGTGACACAGGAGAGGCCGTGTGTCCAAGTAGTGGGGCGGCAGGCGGCAGGGGGCGCGGAGGGGCAGGGGGCGCAGAGGGGCAGGGGCCAGGGGGGGGGGGGCAGTACAGGCGGGCCTACGGTTGAACCACTTTACTCCGGATTATTGAATACGCCTCTTATTAATTTAGTATCCGCTGGTTCCTGCAGAAGGGCTGAAGCTGCGACGTGGCGTGTTTACACACCGGAAGTGGATTGATTGTCCCTCCCATCCGTATGTTTTACTCTAAGTTCACTTTGAACCCATAAACCCATGGCTCGGTAAGGTACATGTACTTGCCTTAGAAGTTACATGTGTTTCTGGTGTTGATGGCAAAGGATGGCTAGGTTGCTTGATGGCTATACATCTGCCTATTTATAAACATATTCTGCAGTAACAGGTTCTATTAAATTGCCTCAGTATTCCCATCTATGTGGCGACATATTCAATAAGTGCACCAGCTTCTAAGTACTAAGATATGTAGAATCAAATCTAGATAATTGTCTTTGTTTCGAAAATTTCAATTAAAACAGCCAAATTCGTTTCATCCTCTGATTGACAGGTCAGTCACCATAGTAACTATCTCATAGACACCCCAATTAAGTGTTCTGATTGGGGGAGGGGGGCTATAAACATCAACGCTGGAGGCAGCACTGTGCGAACTATTAAAGTAGGACACTTACTTCCAATAAGGGTGGGGAAGGGTCTGTGTCTTAATTGTTAACCGACCAGAATGCTCCAGAAGAGAACCTCACGGCGCTCTGAGAACCGTGACCGTTAGTTGACACATCACCCTCGGCGATTGCTGGTTGGCGGGTGGCGGGTGGCGGGTGGCGGGTGGCCGGTGGCCAGTGGCCTGTGCCCGGGGGCTGGTGACTGGGGCCCGATGGCCAGTGGCTGGGGGCCGGTGGCCAGTGGCTGGTGTCCGTGGGCTGGGGGCCGGTGGCTGGTGCCAGTGCCGGTGGCTGGTAGCCAGGGGATGTTGGGTGGTGGCCGGTGCCGGTGGCCATTAGCTGTTGGCCGGTGGCCTGTGCCCGGGGGCTTGTGACTGTCGGCCGATGGCCAGTGGCCGGGGGCCAGTCCCCGGGGGCCAGTGGCCATGGGCTGGGAGCCGGTGGCTGGTGCCGGTGCCGGTGGCCGGTGGCCAGGGGATGTTGGCTGGTGGCCGGTGGCCAGTGGCCGGTGGCCAGTGGCCGGGGGGTGTTGGCTGGGGCCCGGTGGCCGGTGCCGGGGGTCACTGGCCGGGGGCCGAACTAGGAGTAGGCGACGAAAATGGGCGTTAGCACCGGGGCGTAGAGACCACGGGCCCGGGATGAGTTGAGTGGGGGGGGGGGGAGGAGTGGGGGGACGGGAGGGAGTGGTGAAACCGTGAGTGATGATTGGGAGGGAGAGGGGTTGAGGGGTAAGGGAGTGGGGGACGGGGGAGGGAATGGGAGAGTAGGGATTGGTTGGTTGATGGTTGTTGGCGTTTTACGTCCTGGCAACATCTAAGGTCATGTCAGGATGGGTACTGATGTGTTACAGTGCGCAGTCATGGCGACTTTATAGTGCTGTCCCACAGGGAAAGCAGGCCACCAGCACCATGACCCGATAACCCACTCAGTCACATTATCCTGACCCTGAGCTAACTAGTCCTTTCCCTATCCTATTAATGCTGAGCACCAAGCGACAAGTATCAATTTTGTAAGTAATTGGTTTGACTCAACCGGGAATCAAACTCACGATCTCCTGCACGGGAGGTCTGCGCTCTACCGATTCGGTCACCGCGTCCGGTGGAGAGTAGCGGTGTGGGGGGAGTGTGCGGGTGAAGGTGTAGGGATTTGAGGGTGTGAGGGAATGGGTGTGAGGATGTGAGGGTGTGAAGGAGGTGCGAGTAGGCGTAGGGGTGGGGACGTGGATGTGAGAGGGGAGTGAGGATACAGAACGGGAAGTGGGAGTGAGATGGGCGAGTGAGGAGAATGGGGGAGTGAGAAAGTGAGAAGGGAATGGGCCTGAGAGAGCGGGCTGTGGTGTATGAGCGGGCAAGGGAGTGGTGATGCCAGAGAATAGGTGGTAGAGTGGCGAAGTAGGAAGATAGGGGTGGCTGAGGTGGAGTGAGTGGACAGGGAGAGTGGTGTGTGGCGTAGGGAGTGGGTGAGTGGGGTGCGGGTGAGTGGGGAGTGGGGTGAGGCGTGGGGTGTGAGGCGTGGGGGAGTGGAGGGAGTGGAGGGAGTGGGGGTGAGGCAGTGAGAGAATGGGGGTGGGAGTGGGGGAGTAAATGCTATATAGAGATGTGAAGAGTGGGTTGTAGTGAGGAAGTGGGGGCAATGAGGTTGGTGGTCCGGAGAGGCGAGAGAAATGGAGAGGGAAGGTGTGAAAGTAGAGGAGTGGAGGTAAAAGCATGGGTGGGGAGAAGGGGAGGGAGAAGGGGATGGATAAGGGGAGGGAGAAGAGGGGGAAGGGGGAGATGGGGAGCTAGAAGGGGAGGGAAAAGGGTGGAGAAGGGGAAGGAGAAGGGGAGGGAGATGGGGAGGGAGAAGGGGAGGGAGAAGGGGAGGGAGAAGGTTGCATGCCAGTGGAACAGGTGTGTGAAGGTGTGTGTGTTGGGGAGGCTCACCTGTCACACCTGTCGCACTCAGCCGTAATCTGGGAGTCGCTGATTGCAACATAGGAACCCTTCACTCAGCACTCAGCAGCACCACAGTAACACCACTACCACCACCACAGTAACACCACCAACACCACAGTAACACCAGGACTAACACCCCATTAACACCACTACCAGCAACACCACAGTAACACCACTTCTACCAACACCATAGTAACACCACCACCCACACCACATTAACACCACCAACACCACCAACACCACCAACACCACAGTAACACCACTTCTACCAACACCATAGTAACACCACAGTAACACCACCAACACCACAGTAACACAAGGACTAACACCACAGTAACACCACTACCACCACCACAGTAACACCACCAAAACCACAGTAACACCAGGACTAACACCACATTAACACCACTACCAGCAACACCACAGTAACACCACATCTACCAACACCATGGTAACACCACCACCAGCACCACATTAACACCACCACCAACACCACAGTAACACCACTACCAACACTACATTAACACGACCACCAACAACACCACAGTAACACCACTACTACCAACACCACAGTACCATCACCACAAACACCCCATTAACACCACTAGTAACACTCCTACCACCACACCACAGTAACACCACAACTAACACCACATTAACACCACCACCAACACCACATTAACACCACGACCACCAACACCATAGTAACACCACCACCAACACCACATTAACACCACTACCACTGACACCATAGTAACACCACCACCAACACCACATTACACACTATACCACACCACATAACACCACCACACTACATAACACCACCACCAACACTACAGTAACACCACCACCAACACTACATTAACACCACTACTGCCAACACCACAGTAACACCACCACCACCACATTAACACCACTATCACCAACACTACAGTAACACCACTGCCAACACTACATTAACACCACTACTGCCAACACCACAGTAACACCACCACCAACACCACATTAACACCACTACCACCAACACTACAGTAACACCACCACCAACACTACATTAACACCACTACTGCCAACACCACAGTAACACCACCACCACCACATTAACACCACTATCACCAACACTACAGTAACACCACCAACACTACATTAACCACTATGCCAACACCACAGTAACACCACACCACACATTAACACCACTACCACCAACACTACAGTAACACCACCACCAACACTACATTAACACCACTATTACCAACACCACAGTAACACCACCACCACCACATTAACACCACTATCACCAACACTACAGTAACACCACTGCCAACACTACATTAACACCACTATTACCAACACCACAGTAACACCACCACCACCACATTAACACCACTATCACCAACACTACAGTAACACCACTGCCAACACTACATTAACACCACTATTACCAACACCACAGTAACACCACCACCACCACATTAACACCACTATCACCAACACTACAGTAACACCACTGCCAACACTACATTAACACCACTATTACCAACACCACAGTAACACCATCCACCACCACATTAACACCACTATCACCAACACTACAGTAACACCACTGCCAACACTACATTAACACCACTATTACCAACACCACAGTAACACCACCACCACCACATTAACACCACTACCACCAACACTACAGTAACACCACTGCCAACACTACATTAACACCACTATTACCAACACCACAGTAACACCACCACCACCACCACATTAACACCACTACCACCAACACCACATTAACACCACCACCAACACCACATTAACACCTCTACCACCGACACCACAGTAACACCACTTCCAACACTACATTAACACCACTGCCAACACTACATTAACACCACTATTACCAACACCACAGTAACACCACCACCACATTAACACCACTACCACCAACACTACAGTAACACCACTGCCAACACTACATCTATTAGATTTACGCGCTCGGTATGTTACTTCCGTGCTGTCATCTGTAAGTACGAAAATGTCGTCTGCCACTGCTATTGCTCTTCAAACATTTCTATTTCATGAAGTCATGTGAACATGTGAACCATCTATGAATCACAAAGGTGCGCCGACCTTGTATTCACTTGCAGCATTGTAACAGCGTTGCTTTGGTTTCTCAGAGAGGCTTTGTGTTTTGTGTGTGTAGTGGTGGTGGTTCTTGGCGGGGGGGGGGGGGGGGGAGGGGAGGATTGGGGTGCGGGTTTACACGTTCGTGAAATAATAATAATAATAAGAAGCGTCCTGATTTTTAAGTACATTGCACCTAGAACTATCAACACTTCAGTCCCCTAAGGTAATTAATCCACGGGTTGATTGACACGCGCGATAACACTTGTGTATGTGTGCGTCAGTGTGGGAGTGTGCGGGTGGGGTGGGAGAGTGGGAGCGTGGGAGAAGGGGAGGGGAGGGCATATTTACACAATCCAGTGTGAAAATCCATGCACGTGAGGATTCCGCCCCCACCTTCTACTTGGTTGGTTGTTTGTTGGAGTTTTACTTCCTGACAACATCTCAGGACGGGTACCAACTTGTGACAGTGCGCATCATGTCGATTTTATAGTGCTGCCCCACTGGGAGACCACGCCACCAGCACCATGACCTGATATCCCACTCAGTCATATTATTCTGACACTGAACCAACCAGTCCTTGCCCTATCCTAATAATGCCGAACGCCAAGATAGGAAGTGACAAGAATCAATTGTGTAAGTCATTGATTTGACTCGACCGAGAATTGAACTCCCGATCTTCCGCACGGGAGGCCTGCGCTCTACCGATTCGGCCACCGCGTCCGGTCAGTCCCTATTTCAGCTAAAGCTGGAAAGGTAGATGAAATGCGTAACATTTTAGAAGCCAAAATGCTTACGTAGATTCTGCGTTACATATATCCAACTTAGATACTGGCAGACTCCTTAAAGTTGCCTAGTCTGATTAAGCATCAAATTTTCAAAACCAAAAACACTGATCTAAAATTAATTCTATGTATCTAACTCAGATACGCATGCACTAATTAAGCATGTGTTGCCACATAGAAGGACATACTGAGTTAATTTAATAATTTAATAGAATCTGTTACCGCATTTATAAGCCTATGGTGTCAGAGTTTTTGCATATTTGCCAAGATTAATTTCGCATGGTTACACTTCAAATATCTCAAAAGTTAGCAATTTAAGATAAAAAAAAAGTTACTTCAACATAAAGTTAGGTAGATCATAATACATTTAATATGTTTATCCCAGAAAAATGACAGAAACTCAAAACCATCGGACTATGCAACTTTAACCATTTGCGCTTCCCCATTGCTAAATAATCTAGTTTACCTTAGCTTGAAGTAAGTTTTATTTTAAAGGACTGGCTGTGAGGATATATATGTCTTGAAAACACACCAAATTAATGTTGTGGTGCACACAAAAATGCTGGGCGTCACCATGTTTCAAACAATGTTTTTTTATGACATTGCCTTAGTATCCATACTGTGCAACAATACATGCTTAATGAGTACTCCCTATCTAGGTCAGATATGTAGAAGCATATTTCGGCTTTGGAAATGAGACACGTTCAAAGTGATAAGCAAATAGTTACACTCTAATACAAAGACTGAGTTTATTTGTTAGTCACACATGCCTTGTGTGTGGCGGAGAGTTGGGTGTGTGTTGGATGGGTTTGTGGGGGGGGGCGGATTGGGGGAAGAGGGGGGCGCGTCTTAGGAGTTATTTCTCTGTGCGCTGCTGTTTCTGGAGTAAAGAAGAAAAAAGATTCATGGACTTCCATCTGAGAATGTGTGCTAGTCACGATGCCACACGTCACTTCCGGGCTGGCCATATCACCACTGGTCCCCTGTTCCACCTGCGACTGGTCCCCTGTTCCGGCTGCCACTAGTCCCCTGTTCCAGCTACTACTGGTTCACTGTTTCAGCTCCCCCTGTGTGCCAGTTTCATCTCCCACTGGTTCCACTGGTTCCCATTTCAAGCTACCACTGTTTCCCTGTTCCAACTGCCACTGGTTCCCTTTTCTAGCTGCACTAGTTCCCCGTTCCAACTGCCACTGGTTCGCAGTTCATCCTGCCACTGGTTCCCTGTTCTAGCTGCACCTGGTTCCCTGTTCCAACTGGTTCCCATTTCAAGCTACCACTGGTTCCCTGTTCCAACTGCCACTGGTACCCTGTTCGAGCTGCACCTGGTTCCCTGTTCCAACTGCCACTGGTTCCCATTTCAAGCTACCTCTGGTTCCCTGTCTGCCACTGGTCCCCTGTTTTAGCTGCCACTGGTCTCCTGTTCCAGCTACCACTAGTTCCCTGTTTTCCCTGCCACTTGTTCCCTGTTTCAGCTACCACTAGTTCCCTGTTTTCACCTGCCACTGATCCCCTGTTCCAGCTGCCACTGCTTCCACTGGTTCCCGGTTCGTGGCACCACTGGATCCCTGTTCCAGTTGCCACTGGTCCCCTGTTCCAAATGCCACTGGTTCCCTGTTCCAGCTACCACTATTTCCCTGTTTCACCTGCCACTGGGCCCCTGTTCCAGCTCCAACTGGTTCCACTAGTACCCGGTTCGAGCAACCACTGGTTCCCTGTTCCAGTGCCCAGTGGTCCCCTGTGCAGCTGACCTTGTTTCCCAATATGAGCTACGACTGGTTCCCGATTCCAGTCGCCACTGATTCCGTGTTACAGCTGCCACTGTGTCCAAGTTGCACCTCCCACTGATTCCCGGTTCGAACCACCACTGGTTCCCTGGTTTACCTGCCACCTCTTCCAGGTTCCAGCTCCCAGTGGTTCTACTGGCTCCCAGTTAAAGCCACCACTGGTCCCCGGTTCCAGCCACTACTGGTTCCCAGTTCCATTCGCCACTGCTAAGCACACACACACATATACAGATGTATATATATATATACATATATATATATATGTTTTGAAAGTGAGCAGAGTGACAGTTGGCACACGGTGAAGAGGAGGCGGGGAGGAGAGAATGGCCGCTCCACAGTGAATAACATGGAAGTTATGGTGGTTAGAGAAAAACATTAAGGCGCTGCCGTTATTTATATCCATAAATTATACAATACATATCTAGATATATAGATAAATATATATATATATATCGGTCAGGATCACGAAAAGAGGCCAATTGGGGAAGTTGTCGGCATTGAGCATGGATGTCGGCGTCGATCGGTATAATTATAATTTAGCATTGACAGAAGTGTTGGAAAGTCTTTAAATTTATCCTGAATGTAAAGGTCGAGAAAATACAACAACCTTATTTGTTTCTAGGATAATTTAATATAAAAGAAAGAAATGCACGAGATTTTAAGAATTGTGACGCCGACATCTGTTAAAGCTGTCGGCGTCGATCACTGGATGTCGGCGTCGATCGGTATAATTATAGTTTAGCAGAGACAGAGATGTTGGAAAGTCCTTAAATTTATACTGAATGTAAAGGTCGAGAAAATACAACAACCTTATTTGTTTCTAGGATAATTTAATATAAAACAAAGAAATGCACAAGACTTTAAGAATTGCGATGCCGACATCTGTTAAAGCTGTCAGCGTCGATCATTGGATGTTGGCGTCGATCAGTATAATTATAGTTTAGCAGAGACAGAGATGTTGGAAAGTCCTTAGATTTATACTGAATGTAAA
This sequence comes from Branchipolynoe longqiensis, assembly GCA_030323885.1. Lineage (NCBI taxonomy): Eukaryota > Metazoa > Annelida > Polychaeta > Phyllodocida > Polynoidae > Branchipolynoe > Branchipolynoe longqiensis. The sequence continues at coordinate 24,934,981 of CM059195.1, read as the reverse complement.
GGTCGAGAAAATAACCTTATTTGTTTCTAGGATAATTTAATATGAAACAAAAAAATGCACTACACTTTTAAGAATTGCGACGCCGACATCTTCACTTGACCACCGATTGGCCCGTTTTCGTGAGGCTGACTCATATATACATACATATATATTAGGCATACATACACGTGGCAGTACCAGTACCTCGACCTGCTCATTAGGGAAGACCCACGTGGCCTGATTGGGCAGCACGGTGGGGGGTGGGGGGTGCAGGGGAGGAACCCGGAAGTGACGTGTTCGGGGGTACCGGCGTTCCACTCCCCACCTTCCTACCAGGCCGCAGGTGCGCGAGGTGCAGCCGATATGGGTTATCGGTTGCGCATGCGTGCAGGCCGTGCATGTTAGTTCCAACTGGTAACTTTTTATTTTGGGGGGGGTTCAAAGTTTTTTTTCGTTCAAATAATCTTTTTTAATTTAATTTAAAAAAAAAAAATTCATATAATTACCAGTATGCCCGTTTTGCAGGTGTACCACATTTATTTACAGAACTTAGATTGTTGCCATCGAACATGGGTCTGTCATAAAGTAGTTACAATGCTGGTGTTTAAATTGATAGTTATAATATGTGATTGTTATTATCGTGGGTGTGATGTTTTTTTGTTAACCTATGGGACATACTATATTATAGACGATTTCCGCCACCAAGCCGCCCTCGTAGACCTCGGTGTAAAAACTAATGTTGTGGGTGGGTAGCAGGTCACCGTGCAATATGCTGTGTAGAAAAGGTCTTATACTAGTTATAGACGATTTTCACCACCAACCTGCCTTCTGATGGAGGTTGAAGAAATAATGTTATAGGTAGCAACTCATGTATGGCATGCGGAAAAGGTCTAATTAAGGAGTTCCACCACCATGTCGCCCTCTGTTGGCAGTGGCAAGAAGTAATGTTGTGGGAAACAACTCACTGTGCAGCATGCTGTATGGAAAATGTCTCATACAGGATTTCCACCACCGACCTGCCCTCTGGTGGCAATGGGAGGATTAATGTTATGGATAGCAGCTCACTGTGCAGCATGCTCTGTAGAAAAGGTCCTATAGAGAATTTCCACCACCAACTCGCCCTCTACTGGCAGTTGCAGGGAATAATGTTGTGGGTAACAGTTCACCATGCAGCATGCTCCGAGAAAAATGTCTATTATGTACAATCACGTCCTTCTTTTACTATTGCATTTTGCAGAACCGGTTTGCTAGTCGCCATGACACTAACTATATTCTAGTGACGTCATGCGGAACTAGTGCCATTCAGTCGAGTAGAAGGCGCCTCCTGTACCAAGGTGGCACGTGAGCAATAAATATACAGCTGAGAGATCTGCGGTTTCCACTATTAATTGCCAACAACAACAACCATTGGAAGCACGGTCCGACGGGCAGCAACACACACACCTCCCCCCTACCGCCACATCCCCACAATGCACCTTCCTGGCTTTTGGCAACCAATTAATGGGCGGTCTGACATGACGCAATGACCTAGCGATTAGCATTATGGCCGCTGAAAGGAAATTATTATTTTCCTTTGAAGCAGAGTGACAAAACGTGCGCTGGTTGCGGCAGGGTATTCGGGACGCGGGCAGCAGAGCGCGACCTGTTCCTGACAACAGGCCGCCCCGCGTTGTGGTTGTTTCTGCCCACCCACCCGGCGTCCCCGGCACGCATGCGCACACTCACGCGCACGCGCACACTGACTCACGTACATACAGACTCAGGTACATGCACATACGAACACGTACACACACTCACGTACATACACCCACGTACATATATCCACGTACACACGCACGTACGCACAATCACATACACGTACGCACTCACGTATATACGCACATACTCACGTACCCACACACTCACGTACACGCACATACGTAAACCCACTCACGCACCCGCATACACTCACGTGCATACACTCAAGTACACACACACTCACACACACGCATACACTCATACACACGCATACACTCACACACGCGCATACACTCACGTACACGTACACATACTCACGTACACACACGCACACACTCATGTACGCGCGCACACAGGCACAAGTACACGTACACGCACACACGTACACGCACACACGTACACGCACACACGTACACGCACACACGTACACGCACACGTTCATACACAGACGCAGGCGCACCTGGAGGTAATTGCCGGCCAGGTGCCGGCGTTGTGTTGCTTGGTGGCGCTGTGTAGTCTACGAGCATGCGCAGGTAGTATAAACCCGAACTAGGAGGTAGTACCGTGTCACCCCCCCCCCCTCACACCGCCCCCCGCGCCCCACACCGCCCCGCCCCGCTCCGCCCCGCCCCGCCCCGCCCCGCCCCGCCCCGCCCCGCCCGCCCCGCCCCGCCCCGCCCCCGCCTCGCCCCGCCCCGCCCCTCCCCGCCCCGCCCCGCCCCGCCCCGCCCCGTAAACGCCAAACCACAAGTGTAATTTAAATAAAAGACTGTTACCAGAAAATAATTTTAAATCTCATTAATTCCACTTTAAAAAAACCAATCACATGATTATGGAGCAATGAACAAAAAAGTAGGACGGTAAACAAATTAACTTTTTGAAGGTTTGATTCTAATATTTATCTCAATTTTTGGATTGGCATTTACGGGGTTTTGTGCCTGAGCTCTTCATATATAACAGTCATATATATCACCTTTTGAATTTGAAGTTGCATTAACATACATTAATAAACAACAAACACATACCCAAATTAGATCATATTTATATACTAATGCATTCATTAAATATGTATTGCAGTTTGATGCCCCTGTGCTATGCTGCTATGTTGGAAAATGGGTAAGCATAACATTTAGACATGCCCACCAATATTGATTTCACAATTTGTCACTCCAATTATCCTCAAATTTAGTCCTTTAAAATTAAAATAATTACCTCAAATCAAACGAACATAAATTGTAATGACCAGCATAATATGTTTATCTAAATAAACTCCAGGAACTCAAAGCCATCGCATTATGCAACTCAAATTACATGTTTTATGATGAATTAAAAACAAAATTATTTAGCTTTCTGGTCTTGTCATTATTATTATTATTATTGTAGTGGTCTGCCCTGACCTCTCAGACAAGGAGCCGCATAGACAGGTAGGCGTGGGTAGTGTGTTGATATCAGGGAGCCTAGGTGGTGTAATGGTTAGCACACTGGCCTGGAATGCAAAGAGATGTGGGTTTGAGTCTGCTCTAGGCACAATATTTCCAATTTTCATCACCCCCACGACACTGGTTGCTGTGAGCAGGATCCTATACAAGCTACACGCTGTATAGATCTTGAACCTACCCTGTGTATGTAAGTGCGTTGCTGTATGTATGTAATTGTAAGCATTAAAAGAATTACAATTCCAGGGGGATGAGTGTGGTGGTCTGCATTGACCTCTCAGGCAAGGAGCCACATAGCCAGGTAGGCGTGGGTAGTGTGTTGATATCAGGGAGCCTAGGTGGTGTAATGGTTAGCACACTGGCCCGGAATGCAAAGAGATGTTGGTTCGAGTCCCACTCTAGGCGCAATATTTCCCATTTTCATCACCCCCACAAGATTATTATTATTATTATTATTATTATTGTCGCAGTGTAAATGGGAAATATTGCACATTGATCAGGATTCAAGTCCACACCTCTTGTCATTCCAGGGCTAGCATCCTAACCATTAGTCTATCTAGGCTCCCTGATGCAATCACCCTATCTCTTCTACCTGTCTATCTGTCTCATTGCTTGAGAGATCAATGCAGACAACTACGCACTACAAGTATTACTTCAAATTTGTTCTAAAAAGGAAAGCTATATTTAATGATGCCTCTAGAGCCCATTGATTTCTATCATCAGTTATTGGACATCAAACATATTGGTCATTCTGACATATTATTTTAGGAAACCTGCTGTTGCCACATAGGCTACTCTTTCCGATAAGCAACAAGGGATCGTTTATATGCACTTTCCCACAGACAGGACAGCACATACCACCACCTTTGATGAACCAGCCAAATTTGTTCTAAATACAAAAAATAAATATTAAATGGATAATTAATTAAGGACACCAGTATAGAATCCCTTAATGTGAAACTACCTTCTCCCTTTCTAACAGAATATGCAAACTGTCAAGAATTCAGAATTCGCGTGCTATTGTACCATCCCCCCTAAATATATGGAAATTATCAACCTTAGAGGTGGGATGGGGGGGGGGGTAATTATGAAACAAAACAACGTGAATAGTTGAGTAGCCATAAGTAGGTCGTCATGGCTCGGTTGCCAGCCACGTGACCAGTGACCCCGTGACCCCACCTGCGGTCTGCCTACAAAGAACATAATGTATTTATAACCACCTGGAGCCAGGGGTTATGCGTTACTAACAAAACACACAGCATTGTGCGCAATGTGAGAATTTGTCGTCAGTTTTCTGGTTTTAAAGAGTTCGAAAACCAGACATGCAAATTGTTTTACTGGGGTATCTGTGAGAGTGGTGCTAGTTTTTGTTGTTGTTAATATTATTGTTAATTTGGTGGATTTTTTTCTTTTCCTTATGGGATGTTATGAGAGGGTTGTGAGTTCTTACTAATATAAAAGGGCCTGCAATGAGGGAAAAGAAATATATTTGATTATGTCAAAAATCTGAATGGAACGGGATCCTCTCCTGCAAGCCTGCATGTCACCCAAGTAGATGTACATAGTAGGCTAAAGTATCATTACTCAGACTAGACAAAAAAAAAACTGGAAAATTACAAAAAAACTAACATAGGCTATTACTAACAACCAAAATTGCAGAAGGCTGACCCGAGCAGACACAGGTAAACACTCCTGGGCAAAGGAACAGATCAAGACAGCGCCACAGCTGTCCAGCGTTGAAAACAAGCACCCTGACAGGAGCTTATAGGTTATGGGCAGAGTAAATACCTCGTCAATAAAAAAAAAGAAAAAAAGAAAGAAATGTACTAAGAACAAAGTTCTCTGGCTATCTATACATATGTTTTCTTGGTAATAAATAATTGTACCCCTCAAACTGGTAGATTCAAAGATAACTCGATGCACAGCCAAACCTGTGTTTGTTTTTCGCATTATACCATTGAGCTTGCATACACTGATACAATCTAAACTATTTCATTTAATTTCTGGTCGAACCTCATAGAAGGGCTATAATTTGATCGGGTATATTTGGTGGGGGGGAATAAAGGTAACCAATGGAAACCACTTTCTCAAACGCACGACATTGTTGACATAGCCCCCAGTCTGGTGCCCAGAACAATCTGGTCCCCAGTAGTCTAGGCCCTAGTATAATCTGGTTCCCATTAGTCTGGTTCCCAACAGTCTGATTCCCAGTAGTCTATTCTCAAACCATCTGGTCCCCTCCACGCTGGTCTCCAGCATATTCTAGGCCCTAGTAGTCTTATTGTGTCCCCATCTAGTCCCCGGTAGTACAAGGCACCCCGGGCAACTGCCTAAGTTGCTAGTACCAACCCTGTCCCTAGTAGTCTGGTCCCCAGCAGTCTGGTCCCCAGCAGTCTTGTTCCTGGTAGCCTTGTCCCCAGCTGTCTGGTACCCAATCGTCTGAATCTCAGTAGCCAGATCCCCTGCAGTCTGGTCCCTAGTAGTCTGCTATTCAGTAGGCTGGTCTTCAGTAGTCTAGTTCCGAGTAGCCTAGTCCAGAGTAGTCTAGTCCCCAATCTTCTGATTCCAAGTAGCCTGTTCCCCAGTAGTCTGGTCCCCAAAAGTCTTTTCTCCAGCAGTCTTGTCCCCAACCATCTGGTCTCCATCAGTCTGGTCCCCAATAGGATGTTCCGCAATAACTAACACTCACAAGCTGAGCCAGGTTCGGCCGAAATCCGATAGGTGCGCTGTTCACTGTCAGTAGTTAGATAATGATAACGAATTGGGCGGCAACTGACAACAGACACCACTCCATCCTAGCACAAACTGCTTCGTCGGACCCGGTCCACTTGGTTAACGCCTCGCATTATCCAAACAGACGGCAGTTCTCAGCGCTGGTTCCTATTGGCTGAGGTGATAACAAGTCTGCGGCTCAGATGCACCCTAGGACCTCCCCACTCAAGCCTTCACCCACCCACCCAGCCACCCTCTGCCACACCGCCGCCCCCTGGTGGCCTGTTACACAAGCAGCGAGTAGTGTTATTGGCGGTTGACATGGGAACAGTTTTATCGCTAAAGCCGCCCACTCTCCTGTCTCCCTTTGTTCACTGCCACAGCAAGCAAACACACACCACAGGTGTCACAGTTACCACACGACGCCAGCTTCAGACTGGTCCCCGAACCCGCCTGGCCCCTCACCCAGAGCAGACTGGTCCCCCCAACCCGCCTGCCACGCCTCACCCAGAGCAGACTGGTCCCCCCAACCTGCCCGCCACACCTCACCCAGAGCAGACTGGACCCCCAACCCGCCCGGCGCTTCGCCCAGAGCAGACTGGTCCCCCAACCCACCCACCACTACTCACCCAGAGCATTCTGGTTCCCGTTCCTCCATCCACGGTCTCTCACAGAACAGACTGGTCCCCCACCCACCTTTTCTTCCAGAGCAGACTGGTTCTCTTCCCTCCATCCGCCATCTCTCACAGAGCAGACTGGTTCACCCACCTGCCAAATCTTGCAGAGTAGACTGGTCCCCCACCCGCCTGTTATCTTCGCTTCTCTCCGCCTGCCGTCTATTACAGAGTAGACTGGTCCCCTCACTGACCTGTTCTCTCACAACAGACTGGTTCCCTTCCCTCCGCCCGTGTCTCTCACAGAGCAGACTGCACATGGTCTCTCCATCCACCGCCCCATTCAGAGCATTCTGGGCCTGTAACCCACCGCCTCTTTTAGGGCACCCTGGTCCCCATGCCTCCGAAATAGAATATTAAGTAATCATATTATGTGATGTAATATAAGCATTATGCGAGTATAAAGGCGTGGAAGGGAGTTATTATTCTATTTGTTACTGCTATTTGTTGTATCATTTGGTGTGCAGTACCCCCTCCCACGTGACCACTGGCACCACTACTGCCAACTTTCCTAACTATGGACACTCAATACTGTCATTTGTTTAATATAAAATGCATTTGCTTTATTGACATATATTCAATATTAATATATTATGTTAATATCAACATGTATGGTACGCGAATTACTGGCATATATCAACTCTACTTCCCTCAACCACCACGGTGGCGCCACCTCCTAACCCAGATGCGCTAAGTTTATGTGAATCTTGACAGCAGGGAGAAACGCGTGAGTAGTGTGTGGAAGTGTCGCTTTGGCGCTGGGCCTCCTGGGGAGCATGCGCGGTTGAATCGCCCCTGGGCTGGAGGAGAGCGTGCGGGAGGGAGGAAGGAGGAGAAGGGGGGGGGGGTGGAGACTGGGGGTAGGGAGAGGGGAGTGGAGAAGGGGTAGAGAAGAAGGGGAGAGGGGGTTTTGCAAACCGCTGGAAATATCGCACCTAGAGCCAGATTCGAACCCCCACTTGTGCCATTCCGGGGCTTGCGTCTTATTCCTCTTAACCAATTAAAGGTAAATAACGTGAGTCGATGGAAGGCGGGATGGATGTGACGTAGGAGGAGGGTGAGATCGGGGTGAGGTGGGGGTGAGGTGGGGGTGAGGTGGGGGTGAGGTGGGGGTGAGGTGGGGGTGAGGTGGGGGTGAGGTCTGGGTGAGGTGGGGGTGAAGTGGGGGTGATGTGGGGGTGGTGGTTGCTGTTTGCCGACCACTTGCTCGGGGATTCAAGGGTCGTCCCACCTGGAGAGGGACTCATAGAAAGTTTACCTATGCGCCACCTGGTGGAGCATATTGGAAGACGGTCACTATGTAGGTCAGTGTAAGAGGCATCTGCTCTGTGTGTGTGAGAGAGTACTCATCAGGGTCGGGAGGCTCGTTGGTTGGTTGTTGGGGTTTTATGTCCTGGCGACACCTAAGGTCATATCAGGACAGATACCAACTTGTGAGAGTTCACACTCATGGCAACTTTATAGTGCTGCCCCACTGGGATCCGATATCCCATTCAGTCACATTATCCTGACATTGAGCTAACCAGTCCTTGCCCTATCCCATTAATGCTGAGCGCCAGGCTAGGAAGTGACAAGAATCAATTTTACAGTCATTGGTTTGACTAGACCGGGAACTGAACTCCGGACCTTCCACACACGAAGTCCGTGCTCTACCAATTAGGTTGGTCAGTGTCTATGTGTCGCTCCACCTGGTGAGGTGAGTGCAGCTCACTACACACCTACCTGTCTGTGTGTCGCTTCACCTGGTGAGGTGAGTGCAGCTCACTACACACCTACCTAGTACCTGTCTGTGCGTCCCCTCACCTGGTGAAGTGAGTGCAGCCCACTATACACCTACCTGTCTGTGCAACACTTCACCTGGTGAGGTGAGTGCAGCTCACTACACACCTACCTGTATGTGTAACACCTCGTGAGGGGAGTGCAACCCACTACACACCTACCTGTATGTGTAACACCTGGTGAGGGGAGTGCAACCCACTACACACCTACCTGTATGAGTGTCCCCTCACCTAGTGAGGGGTATACAACCCACCCATCCCGCCTCCTGCAACGCCCGTTGATTGCCCTGAGCTCTCCCCCTTCTCCCCCCCCCCTCCCTTCCTCCTTCCCTCTTCCCATCCACTCGCCCCTCCCCCACGCGTCAGTGCCTGGATGTCGGTGGGGTGTGCTAAGGCCCGCCCACCCGCCTTCCCACCCCACCCGCCTTGCCGGCCACTCCCCGCCCCGCCCTTCCACCCCACCTCACCCCCTACCACACGTTCCCTGGTGGCGGTGGACATGGGACCAGACTGGGGGACCTGTCAATATTTAAAGCGCGTGATGACGTAACTACCGGGCCAGACGGAAACATGTATAATGCACGTGGGAGCAGCGCAAGCGACGCTCCTCATACACGTTCAGGGCCCGCTGCTACAGAACTAATTGCGGCCATCCTGACTGCGCCGACCGAACCGACTTGGTCCGACTATCTTGGTTGGTTGTTGGAGGTTTACGTCCTGGCAACATCTAAGGTCATATCAGGATGGGCACCGACTTGTGACAGTTCGCGCTCATTGTGACTTTATAGTGCTGCCCACTGGGAAATCAGGCTGCCAGTCACATTATCCTGACACTGAGCCAACCAGTCCTTGCCCTATCCTAGTGATGCTGAGCGGCAGGCTAGGAAGCGACAAGTATACATTTTTAAGTCATTGGTTTGACTCGACTACAGTTCGAACCTGTGAGTTCGAATCCTATGACCTACCAAAACAGGACACTGACGCTTAGCTCATTCGGCCATCCGGTCTATCAAGATTTTAAGTCTGGCCAATGTCTGCAGTCAGAGGGACAGCTTAAAGTTGCATAGTCCAGTGGTTTTGGATTTCTGTATTTTTTCTGAGATAAATATATTAGATCGATCATTAGTATCTACTTTACGTTAGCTCAAAGTTACTTTTATTTTAAATGGTTAACTTTTGAGATATTTTGAGTGCAAACATGGAAAATTAATTTTGGCATGCTTGCCAAAACTCTGACACCATAGACTTCTGCAGTAACAGGTTCTGTTAAATTGACTCAGTATTGCCTTCTATGCAGAAACAAATGATTAATATAATAAGTGCATCAGTATCTAAGTTAGATATGTAGAATCAAATGTAAATAATTATTTTGGTTTTCAAAAATTTGATGCTTCATCGGACTATGCAGCTTTAACCACCGTTGTACAGTCACAACCACCCGAACTAATGTTGACTGTTAGTGTTAGTCTTACACACAGTACCCCGAGTTAACAGTACACAGCTGGCACAGTTTGATCGCTTACAACTGGTGACTCCGATAATCAGCAGTAACCGATAAACATATGAAATCAGTGTTGTCAGCCTAGTCAGCTTCAGACAGCTACTTTCGCTGGTTTAGGTGGCCTGCAGATCGTGTCAGTCGCTGTCCAGCCAGCGCATCAGATTGGTTAAAGCCGAGCATCATCTTGTGGCAAGCCATTGAGTCTACACGAACAACTCGCGCATCCAGGTGAATTATTAATACCGCGGTGCAAGCCGGGTACTCAAAACCCACCTGGCGCCCAGAGCTGCAGCTTACATGGGCCTCAGAGGCAGGGCTGCAAATTAAAACTCTTAATTAAAAATGCAAGAATCTTATATATATATATATATATATATATATATATATATATATATATATATATAGTGTTTCTAAGTTTAATTGATATATATATATATCAATTAAACTTAGAAAGACTATCTATTTCTTAAAATTATATATATATGACGAATTCAGATGCAAAACCCCCTAAATGCAAATCCAAAAATTAGGATAAACATTGGAATGAAACCTTCAAAACAAGTGTTTGTTGACATTCCTAATTTTCTTGTCATTGGCCCATAATCTTGTCATCACAAGAAAGTGGAATTAATGAGAAATAAAATTATTTTCAGATAAATATCTTTTATTTGTGGATTGGATTATATATTTATATATATGTATATATATGTGTATATATGTACATATATAATATCCTGGTTACATTATAGTTTGAAAGTGAGCAGAATGACCGTTGGCTCACGGTGCAGATAAGGTGCGAAGGAGAGAATGGCCACTCCAAAGCAAATATCATGGAGGTTAAGATGGACAGAGAGAAATATTATGGGGGCTGCCGTTATTTATATCCTCATAATACATTACATAGTATATATATAGTATATATATATGGTATATATATAGTATATATATATATGGTATATATATAGTATATATATAGTATATATGCGGAATATAATCATTATATGTATATAGATTAACAGTCCTGCCTTTTATTATTTATTATTATTATTACTTATTTATTCGCTTCTATGATATACGATTTGCTCCGGGTCTGCTGGCATCACCGTCACTTCCGGTGCAGCACCGTCCCAAATCGCCATTCGCTTGAACCTTTTTGAGCTAGTCATCTGACTTTGTCCTTGATTTACACACTTTGCAGCAAGGCGAATCTACATATATATAGTATATATATATAGTATATATATAGTATATATACTATATATAGTACATCCTGGCCACGGCACCACATTTCGCTTTAGGATATCAAAGCTATATAGTCCAATGAATGCATCACATTTTCAAAATCAAAACACCTACTTAGATTTATCAAATCAAATTCAAACAAACATAACTCAACCACCTATTACGTACAGGCCTATGGACATGTAAATAAAATAGGCTAGTATAGAATTAAGTAGAAAAAAAGCGGAAAACTCTTCCCAAGAAAACCCCAAAACACTAACATAGAACCTTAAGAAAACAACTAACATAGTAATAAGAATAGAACAAAAATACAATGCCAAGAGGGCCCCAAAAAACTAACATGGGCTACTAAACGTACCAACAGACTATCTATCTGCTACTGAAATGCAGACAATCAAATAACTTATCAGCAGCTACTGCTTGGTAAGACAACACCAAAACTACAGCTGTCCAGCATTGAAAACAAGCCTGGGTACCCGGGCTTACAGCCTCAATAAAAAAATCTAAAATCAAAAAAAAATCTTACATGTCCAACTAATTAAACATATGTTGCTGCATAGAAGGGAATACTATAAGACAATTTAATAGAACTGGTTGCTGCTTACGCCTTAGATAAAAGATTCACCCGGTACTTGTAGTACACGGGTGAACGACAACGTAGTGTAAATATGGGCGAAAATAGCTTTAGTATGGGACATGAACTAGAAACTGTGGGTCCGGGATCAAATGGCTACATATATAGGCACAGAGTTGGTGAAATGGGAGAGAATGCAAAAAGCCAAGATGGCGGCCATAGAATGCCATTGATTTCACTTTTAAATCTTATTAAACTAGATGTTTCATTATATTTTTCAACTCAAAGGTAGCGGGGAAATATGAAGACATATACAAAGAATAAATGTTGCTTCTTAGATTGTGAAATTAGGCTCTCATAAAGACTCATGCAACTTTAAGCTGTCCCTCGATTTTTCGACCGTTTTTATATAAGGCTGGTCTTCATCCGTGTACTGCGAATACCGGATGAATCCTTTATCTACTTACGCCTATGCTGTCAGAATCTTGACGTGCATGCCAAAATAAATTCTGGATTTTTCCACTTCAAATATCTTCAGAGTTATCCATTTGAAATAAAAACTACTTGAAACTAGATTTGCTTTTGTTTGTTTGTTGTCCTAGCAATATCTAAGGTCATATCAGGATGGGTCCCGACTTGTGACAGTGCGCACTCATGGTGACTTTCTAGTGTTGCCCCACTGGGAAATCGGGCTGCCGGCACAATGACCCGATATCCCACTCAGTCACATTTTCCTGACACTGAGTAAACCAGTCCTTGTCCTATTCTAATAGTGCCGAGCGTCAGGCTAGGAAGTGACAAGTATCAATTTTAAAGTCATTGGTTTGACTCGTCCGGGAACCAAACTCCCGATCTTCCGCACACGATTGAAACTAGGTAGATTATAGCGATCAACCTAATATATTTATCTCAAAGAAATGACAGAAACTCAAAACCATCGGACCGATGCAACTTTAATTTATGCACATATATACATTTCCCTCATATATAAGACATACTTATATGTTTACACGCATTAATACGTCACGTGGTGCATAGATAATGTGTGTTATATACTGATATCGACTACACTGCACGGCTACAAAGCGGTATAAATATCAGCAAATATTAGCACAAGTGTGGTTTCAAGTCCTTCGGCCCCAGCCCAGCTGTTTCCAAGGTAACCAGTTCAAAGCGCCACCTAGCAGTTCACCGCTGCAATACTGCCAACATTTCTTTCTGGAGGACGCCACTGTGGCATCGTAGAGTGATTTAATGTGTTTCCATAGTTACAAACATATTTTTAATCTTAAAAAAAATGCGACCCATTACGCAATATTTAGCCTAGTTTTAATTATCCAACTTTATTAGTAATAAAAATTAACACATTCGAAGGATACGGGTGCTGTAAATACAAACCTAATTTAGGGACGTGTAAATGCAAGTGGCGTCCTGTTGCAGAGGAGTACTAATGCAGTTGATGTCTTACTGCTGGAAAGTACAAATGCCGTTGCTTTCTTGTTGCATGGAAGTACTAACAGACTAATGCAGGTAGCATCTTACTGCAGGGAAGTACTAATGTAGGTAGCATCTTACTGCAGGGAAGTACTAATGGAAGTAACATCTTACAGCATGGAAGTACTAATGCAGGTGGTATCCTACTGCAGGGAAGTACTAATGCAGGTAGCATCTTACTGCAGGAAAGTACTAATGTAGGTAGCATTTTAGAGCATGGAAGTACTAATGCAGGTGGTGCCCTGCTGCAAGGAAGTACTAATGCAGGTAGCATTTTACAGCATAGAAGTACTAATGCAAGTGGTATCCTGCTGCAAGGAAGTACTAATGCAGGTATCATCTTACTGCAGGGAAGTACTAATGGAAGTAGCATTTTATACCATGGAAGTACTAATGCATGTGGTGTCCTGCTGCAAGGAAGTACTAATGCGGGTAGCATCTTACTGCAGGGAAGTACTAATGTAGGTAGCATCTTACTGCAGGGAAGTACTAATGCAGGTGGAGTACTGCTGCAAGGAATGACTAATACAGGTAGCATCTAACTGCAGGTTAGTACTAATGTAGGTAGCATCTTACTGCAGGGAAGTACTAATGCAGGTGGTGTCCTGCTGCAAGGAAGTACTAATGCAGGTAGCATCTTACTGCAGGGAAGTACTAATGGAGGTAGCATCTTACAGCATGGAAGTACTAATGCAGGTGGTGTCCTGCTGCAGGGAAGTACTAATGTAGGCAGTGTACTGCTGCATGGATTTGACGTTCAATAGCCGATGATGAAAATCAATATGCTCTAGAGGGGTCGTTAAATAGAACACACCTTTTACTGCTGCACGGAAGTGCTAATGCAGGTAGCATCTTACAGCATGGAAGTACTAATGCAGGTGGTGTCCTGCTGCAGAGATGTACTAATGCAGGTAGCATCTTACTGCAGGGAAGTACTAATACAGGTAGAATGTCAATGCAGGTAAAATCTTACTGCAGGGAAGTACTAATGTAGGTGGCGTGCTGCTCTCAGCAAGTACTATTGCAGGTGGTGTCCTGCTGTGGGGAAGTACTAATGCAGATGGCGTCCTGCTATAGGAAAGTACTAATGCAGATGGCGTCCTGCTGTAGGAAAGTACTAATGCAGATGGTGTGATGCTGTAGGAAAGTACTAATACAGATAGCATCCTGCTGTAGGAAAGTACTAATACAGATGGCGTCCTGCTCTCAGCAAGTACTAATACAGATGGCGTCCTGCTGTAGGAAAGTACTCATGCAGATGGCATGATGCTGTAGGAAAGTACTAATGCAGATGGCGTCCTGCTCTCAGCAAGTACTAATGCAGATGATGTGCTACTGTGGGAAGTATTAATGCAGGTCGCGTCCTTCTGTAGGGAAGTACTAATGCAGGTTGTAATATTACTGGATGCTCAGCCGTCAGAGCCACAGTTATAGTCTTATACCACAAACTCTTCCCATGTGCGTTCTGACAACTGTCTGTCAGATCACACCTGATACCCCTCTCCAACATACTTATTTTATCTGTATTATATCTACTATATCTCTCCGAAGGAAGAAAGGGAAGACAAGTCATGCAAGATTGACAGTGAAGAAGTTGTGCTTTATTGGCATCAACTCCTGTTCACCTACTACTGACCTATCACCCTGACCCCTTACCTTCTGTCCACACAGAGCCTCATTACTCTAGTTAGTATGTAAGTTTGTGGAAGGTGGAGCATCAGACAGAGTGTCTGGGTTCCTGCTCAAGAGAAGAGTGTGTCTCACTCAAGAGTCAGGAGTAGAGTGTGTTCACTTCAAGAGTCCATCCAGAAGTGTCCAGTAGTACCTGTAGCAGCATATAGATCAGAGTGTCTAGAATAATCAATATCAAAATGAGGCTTGTGGGGTCAGGTGGAGCAAAGGGGTGCAGGTGACTGGGCCTCCCACAGCCAGCGAATCAGGCAACCCCCACAGCCTGGGTGGCGATGGCCCCAATATGGGTAGCTGTCACTCAACCCAGCTGTAGGTGGTGCCCATACTGTATGTAGATGAGGCTGGTGTGCTTGCCCATCGGCCCTGTGGTAACAGGTAGTTGCAGACAGTTACAATAAATATATATATTAAAAATGTCCTTCTCCTCCACTTGCACCCTTACTGGTGCATAGAGGGAACATTTCACCAAACATTAACTGACCAGATGGGATGGCCGAATGAGTTAGAGCGTCCGTCTCCCATGCTGGTAGATCGTGGGGTCGTGGGTTCGAATCCCGGTCGAGTCAAGCCAATGACTTTAAAATTGATACTTGTTGCTTCCTAGCCAGGCGCTCGGCATTATTAGGATAGGGCAAGGACTGGTGTGCTCAGTGTCAGGATAATGTGACTGAGTGGGATACCAGGTCATGGTGCCGGCGGCCTGGTTTCCCAGTGGGACAGCACTATAAAGTCACCATGAGTGCGCACTGTCACAAGTCGGTACCCGTCCTGATATGACCTTAGATGTTGCTAGGACGTAAAACAACAACCAACAAACAAAACCAAACCAAACATTAACTGTCTCTTATATAGGAACATCTCGTCATAATCTCGAGCACTCTGTATTAACATATATTTCACATAGCCTAATATGTCATGCAGCGAGTGGGGCACCCATTGCTTTTCTATTACATAACCTTGGTCCCCACTCCATCGCCCGAGGATAATAATGCTTTCTGCCAATATATAATTCCGAACCGAAAATCTGTATATCTTTACAAGGTGGTGTCCTGCTGTGGGGAAGTAGTAATGCAGGTGGTGTCCTGCTGTGGGGAAGTATTAATGCAGGTCCTATCCTGCTGTAGGGAAGTACTAATGCAGGTCATGCCCTGCTTGGGATGGGGTGTATAAATGGCGTCCTGCTGTGGGGAATGTATAAATGCTGGTAATTTGTCAAAACAACTATTATAACTCAATGACTCGAGAATCACTAACCCTACTTTAGACCCATTACCACCACTACATAACTACATCTTCAACCAGCAATGCACACAATATAAACCACTATACATGCACAACATGGCACTATTTAAAGACTAACCGTTATTAAAACCAAATCTAACTGATATACAAACACAGCATATGATTTAACCACTAGTGTACATTACTGCACACTCTATCTTGATGCATATATATACCTTGCACTATGTTCAGTACATATGCTGTACACTATGCAGCATAGGCTGCTCCCCCACTTTCTTTTATGTTCAGAATGGGTTGTGCTGCACACAATGCAACACATTCCACTATGTACAGATGAAATGCGACCACTCCGACGGCTGGAAGACCAGTGCCCCGGCGCTGACAAAATATGTATTCAGATGAATAAAAATATTTACCAAAAAGAAATGCATTGGACCGTTATTCAATCAAAATGTGGCGGGAAAAAGTGATTACCGATCTTCCCTTTCACTCACCTGCTTTGTGTCTGGACGTTCCGTCAGTCGGCCAAATGTCGTCAGCAATGTGTCTGGAGCAAACTCTTGTACACCGCCTGATATTCGTTAAATAACACATTAATATGTAATGCCTTATTCAACGAATACAACAATACGATGTATACATACACCAACATAATATTAAGTTATATACATGAAGAATTCAGGCACAAACCACGTGAGTTACGCGGATCCAAAATTTGAGATAAACATTGGAATCAAACCTTCAAAAAGTTATTTTGTTTTACATTCCTACTTTTCTGTTCATTGCTTCATAATCATGTCATCACAAACAAAAGTGGAATTAGTGAGAATTGAAATAATTTTCAGGTAAAAATATTTTATTTGAATAACATTTATGGATTGGAGTTTACAGGGTTTTGCACATGAACTCTTTATATATATATATATATAAATATGAATTAGCACTAATATATATATATATGTATATATACATATATATATATATATATATATATATAAAGAGTTCATATATATATATACATATATTTATTTAGCGCTGGCTGGCTTCCCTTACAGGAAGTCATAGGTTCGACCTCCACCCTAGTCAAACCAATGATTTACAAAATTGATACTCTTCACTACCTAGCCTGACACTCTGCATTTAACAGGATACGGCAAGGAGTGGTTAGCTCAATATTAGGAAAATGTGACTGAGTGGGGCATTCGGTCATGGTGTCAATGGCCTAGTCTCTCAGTAGGACGGCACTATAAAGTCTGCATGAGTGCATACAGTCACAAGTTAGTACCCATCCTGATATGAGTTTATATGTTACTAGGACGTAAAATCCATACAAACAAGTGAAGCAAACAGCTACATAGAGTTATATATATATACTGCCAGACATAGCACTATATATATATATACAGACAGACACGCATTCAGTCAGCTCTGGTTAATCCGACACTGGTTAATCCGACAATGTTGCTTACGGACACGATTTCAGGTGTAACCGATTTCCCCAATGTTAATCAATGCTAATTACTCTGGTTAATCCGACACTCGCCTTCCGACACTGACACTGCTTTTTTGTAACAAACATGCCTATAGCTCTGGTTAATCCGACACTTGAAATCCATCAAACATGAATTAGCACTAATATCCCAGATTTAGACCTTCTTTCAGTGGCTGTGCATTCCAGTTTGTCGAAGTTTTTAAATATCAAATAATGTTAGTGTTAACGATTGATATGTATGTTTATCTATAATAAATGTAGATATGTTACTTAGGGGTTATTATTATTTTCATGAACAATTGCATACATGATTCAGTCACACATATACCTATATAGTCTTATAAAAATAACACAAACGACCACAAAATATTCTAAATTGGTGAATCCAACAATTTGCTATCTGACATTATTTGGCATGTGATAGAATGTGTCGGATTAACCAGAGCTGACTGTATATATATAAATATATATATTAGATATATATATTTATTGTGTGTTAAGTCTAAGCGAAGTGAACTTTGAACAGGGTGACTGCCCCTGCCCCATCATCATCATCATCATGCTGTCGGTCGCGATGTGACAAAGACTGCTTTCATTACTTGACTGCCGCTCTCCTTTGTGTGGTTGTACATTTCATGAAAGCTGCCTGCAAAAGTGTTGAAGTGCTGCTGGCTTTTGCAAGTTACCAGCGACACTCTCTCAGGGAGCAAATAGAGGTTTCACACCGGCAAGAACATGTCAAGACAGGCGCAAAACCATTTGTCCCTCCAGTGGCTGGTCGGGAGATGTTGGGAGTTCCATACAGCAACCGCCCTTAATGCTGCCACAGTCACATGGTTTTCTGTTTAGGGTTTGCTCCCTTAGCCTTCGGTTCTGTCAAGAACCTGTACCACAAGGCAGAGGTTTAACGCCCCTGCCCCACTCCACACACAAGCACTCCCTCCTCCCTCCCACTGGCCACCTCCTCCCCACACACACGCACTACCCTCCACCCATACACACAGTGCACACACATTAATCTGTAGTGGTCCGGCCCAGGTCATACCTGTACGAGGTGAAAGGCTTGTGGTGTTTTTTCTTCTCATTTTTTCAAATTTATTTGTTATTCATGTGTACATAGTGCGTCAGTGTGTGTGTGAGTGCGGTGTGGGGAGGGCTGTGTTTGGGGTGGCTGGGGTGAGGAGGGTGCTGTGAGGTGGCGGACGGGCGGGTGGTGGGTGGGTGTGGGGGGGGGGGGGTGGATTCTGGGACAGTGTGTACACATCCAATTTCATTAACAATTCGGCAACCATCGATTTTCACTAACGACGTCCACAGTTAAATAATTAATTTTTAAACAGAGCCCAGTTTATTTGTTTGTTTAAAAAAAAAAATCTTCTTAACATATTTGAGACCATGTTTCGTTTATATTATTTATTTGATGCGCGGACAGCTGTGGGGGGCGGGGGCCGTGCGTGGTCATTCATCGTCCCTTCTAACCTTGCTAGAATTATGTCTGCATATACAACAAATTTGGGACTATATACTGTTGGTTTGCTTAGTAGGTTTTTTTTAAAAGGGGGGTTCAAGTCATTGACTAAGCAGGCCAAAATGCAACTGGAGACAACTTTATTTTCATTAATATTTTTGTTATTTTGGTTTGTGGTGGTGGTATTGGTGTGGAGAGATGTCACTGAAGCAGTCAGTCACCGTGCTAAGATGCGCACTAGTGGCGCCACCTGGTGGTGGATTTCGGTACTCTTTTTTGTCAGTTGTCTGCTGGGCTATTTCTGATGACGTCACGCACTATGGCGCGCCGATTTATTTCACACACTAAACTATCATTATCAGGGAAGCTGTTGCTCTGTGAGCCTCTTATTATCTCGATAGGAGGCGCCACTGGTGATATCCAGAGGGAAAGGTTCATTATACCCGAGTAAACATTATGTCGCCGTTTGGTGAGCGGTAGATAAAAGATTCACGCGGTACTTGTAGTACACGGGTGAAGACCAGCCTTATATAAATACGGGTGAAAATAGCATTAGTATGGAACAAGAAGTAGAATGCCTGGCACCAGTGTCAAATGGTTACTTATATCAGAACAGAGTTGGTGAAATGGGAGAGAATGCAAAAAGACAAAATGGTGGCCAGAGAATGCCGTCGATTTCACTTTTAAATTGTATTAAAGTATATGTTTTATTATATTTTCCAACTCAAAAGTAACGGGTAAACATGAAGACATATACAAAGAATAAATGTTGGTTCTTAGATTGTGAAATTAGGCTCTCATGAAGACTCAGTTCATTACCCCGATCTTTCGACCGTTTTTATATAAGGCTGGTTTTCACCCCTGTACTGGAAGTACGGGGTGAATCTTTTATCTAGGTGAGGGGGTGCATTAGAAATAAAGGACACCCATCACACCTAGAGCAGGACTCGAACCCACACCTCTGCCATTCCGGGGTTATAGGCCATCTTGGCTCCCCGATGCAGTCACCCTACCCACGGCTCCTCTTGGATGTGTTATTTCACCTGTGAGCGGGACGTAGCTCAGGCGGTAGATTTTCCACCTGTGAAAATGTGGGTCATCCGATTGATCCTGCTCAGGGGACCCTTTTGCAGTTTGGACTATTTTCCGTTCCAACCAGTTGTCCATAACTGGTTCATCAAAGGCTGTGGTATGTGCTGTCCTGTCTGTGGGAAAGTGCATATAAAAGACCCCTTGCTGCTTATCAGAAAGAGTAGCCTATGTGGCGGCAGTGCGTTTACTCCAAAGAAATATGTCGGATTGACCATATGTTTGACGTCCAATAACCAATGATAAAAACCAATATGCACTAGAGGCGTAACTAAATCAAACAAGGTTTTCCTTTTCTGCATTTCATCTGAGGAGGTTTCACTTTCAGTGTATCTCGCTACACATGTTTGGGTGGTTCTGCTGTTTTTACTATTTATATACGCATAAAGGGTTATGTAGCACATAAAGTGAGATCGGTGTATACAATAGATGCGAGATTGTTGTTGAAACATGAAAACATATGCTGGAATAGGCTTTTACATTATTTATAATCGCATAATAAATTATGCATTATATAATTAGTAGTAGGTGAATGTCAATAACAAAGACACTCAGGTAGTTGTATTGTATTTTATATACCATTGTATATTTATTATTTATTATATTTATATATACAGATGAACCTTAATCCAATGGACACCGATGCAACGGATTCCGGATCCAACGGACACAATCCGCTAGCCACCCATGTATACTCCCACCCCTCACACACCAACATCCACACCCGTATACTCCCACACCTCCCACATCCACACCAGTATACTCACATCTAAGGTCATATTAGGACAGGTACCGACTTGTGACGTGTTGTTTACGTGTTTGGTCCCCTGTTTTCCACATTATCACTATGGCACCTATAGATAAAGCAATTTCGTCGCTGCAATGGACAAACGGCTTTAATGGACAACTGCTCCCCCCTATTAGTCCGTTAGATCGAGGTTCATCTGTATATATATATATATATATATATATATATATATATATATATATATATATATATATATACAAGATCACGCATGAGTGAACAAGGTTGGCGGTTACAACTGAGGAGTCAAGTAAGCGAAACCAAAACCGCGAAGAGTCAATGGTCGGTAGAGAGTATTGGTTTCGTATTAGTAATGAATTATTACCGAAATATACAACACGTCAGTGCTTTTCTTATTTATAACCGCATAATAAATTATATAGTATATACATCTATGCTGTTGAGATTGAATGACATATGGTAAATAGTGTATTTCGTATACGCCCCACAACACACACACACACACACCTCTTCTCTCTACCGGTCGCCTGCCGCCCCCTTCTCTACCCCACCCCCACCCCCCACCCACCCACCCCCACCCAAAACCAGCTACCCGGCCAGGTGAAGGTGCTTGCTGGTGCCGACGTGAATTATTAAGTGTCTGTGACAGATGTTATTTGAGCACTGACACAATTGGTACCAGCCTCCTCTCTCCCATCAACGCCCCTGCACGGACCACCCCCACCCCCACCACCACCTCCGCCACCCCCACTCCTCCCCTCCCCACGCTCCGAGCCTGGCTGGACTCAGTTTCACTTCAAGCACCAGACCCCCGTCCCCTTTCCCTCTCCCACTCCTTCCCTCCCACTCTCCCTCTCTTGTGCCCCTCTCCTCCCTCACCCCTCACCCCTCTCCCCCTGTCTTTCCCCCTCCCCCTCACACCCCCTCTCCCTCCCCCTACCCGTCTCCCTCCCTCTAGCCCTCTCCCTCCCCATCCCTCCCCCTCTCCCCCCTCCCTCCCTCACCCTGTCCCCTCCTTCCCTCCCACTCTCCCTCCTCTTGTGCCCCTCCCCTCTCCCCCCTGTCTTTCCCCCCCCTCCCCCTCACCTCCCCCCCCCCTCTCCCCCCCCTCACCCCTCTCCCCTCCCTCTACCCTCTCCCTCCCACCCCCCCCTCCCCCCTCCCCACCCTGTCCCCTCCTCCCCTCCCCCCCTCCCTCCTCCCTTCCCCCTCCCCCCTCCCCCCTCTCCCCCTCCTCTCTCCCCCTCCCCCTCCTCCCCCCCTCTCCCTCCCCTCCCCCTCCCCTCCCCTACCCCCTCCCTCCCCACCCTCCCCCTCTCCTCCCCCCCCCCTCCCCCTCTCCCACTCCCCCCTCCCCTCTCCCTCCCTTGTCCCCCTCCTCCCCTCCCCTCCCCCTCTCCCCCTCCCTTTCCCCCCCCCCCTCTCACCCCCCTCCCTCCCCCTCCCCCTCCCTCCCCCCCCCTCCCCTCTCCCTCCCCTCCCCCCCCTCTCCCCCCTCCCCACCCTCTCCCACCCTCCCCTCCCCTCTCCTCTCTTCCCCCCTCCCCCCTCACCCCTCTCCCCCCTCTCCTTCCCCCCCCCCCCACACCCCTCTCCCTCCCCTTACCCGTCTCCCTCCCTCTACCCTCTCCCTCCCCATCCCCCCTCTTCCCCCTCCCTACCCTCTCCCCACTCCTCCCCTCCCCACTCTCCCTCTCTTGTGCCCCTCTCCCCCTCCCCTTCTCCCCCTCTCTTTCCCCCTCCCCCCTCTCACCCCTTCTCCCTCCCCCTACCCGGCTCCCTCCCCCTACCCTCTCCCTCCCCATCCCTCCCCCACTCCCCCCTCCCTACACTGTCCCTCTCCTTCCCTCCCACTCTCCCTCTCTTGTGCCCCTCTCCCCCTCCCCCCTCTCCCGCTCTCTTTCCCCCCTCCCCCTCACAGCCCCTCTCCCTCCCCCTACCCGTCTCCCTCCCTCTACCCTCTCCCTCCCAATCCCTCCCCATCCCTCCCCCTCTTTCCCCTCCCTCCCCTCTCCCACCCCTCCCTCCCCTCCCCTCCCCTCTCTCCCTCTCTCCCCTTTCCCCCCTCTCTCCCCTTTCTCCCCCTTCACTCCACTTGTATGCAGCACTACATGTTTAATAAGTGCAGCAGTATCCACATTCAATATGTAGGATCGAAATCTAGATCAGTCTTTTAGTTTCGAAAATGTACTGCGTTCATATGGGTTGCATTAGTCATACTCACATAGCACATCAGGAACCAGATAGGATAACTGCATTATGTTATAGCATGACATACAAAAGCACATGACACTAGTGAATGCAGTGATTCCCCGATAGGTGGCATTGTGAATGAGTCAAGCTGATAATTTACCAGCTTTTGCGAATCGTGTCCATTTAATTTTGTGCGGGATCTCCCTAACCCTGATAACCCTGATAAGGTGAATGGTTGGCTCAGTGTCAGGATAATGTGACTGAGTGGGATATCAGGCCATGGTGCTGGCAGCCTGGTTTCCCAGTGGGGCAGCACTATAATGCACTGTCACAAGTCAGAACCTGACCTGACATGACCTTAAATGGTTTCAGGACGTAAAACTCTAACAACCAACCACCCCTGATAGCACACCCCACCCCTC
The DNA here is from genome assembly GCA_030323885.1 of Branchipolynoe longqiensis. Lineage (NCBI taxonomy): Eukaryota > Metazoa > Annelida > Polychaeta > Phyllodocida > Polynoidae > Branchipolynoe > Branchipolynoe longqiensis. Next base: position 24,911,490 of record CM059195.1, on the reverse strand, counting down.
CCCCACGTCACACCTCTCACATCAACTCGCAAAGCACCTGGTAGTGCTGACCCACACTTACTCCAGGGCATACGGCTATCGCACCAAGGCTGCACTCAGCATGCAGGGGATGAGGAGGACAGGGGAGGGTGTTTGTGTGTGGACAGGGGGGGGGGGGGTGCAGGGTGTGTGTGGACAGGGGGAGGTGCAGGGGGTGTGGGTTAGGGGAAGGGAGTGTTTGTTTATAGACAGGGAGAGGCGGAGGGGAGGGTGTGTGGGGAAAGGGGAGGGTGTGTATGGGGAGAGGGGAGGGTGTGTATGGGGAGAGGGGAGGGTGTGTGTGGTCGAGAGAGGAGGGTGTGTGTGGTGGATGTGGTTAGAAGAGTGGGAGTTATAGCGGTATGGGAGGTGGGGTAGGTGGAGTTAGGGACAATTAAGTGTGATGGGTGTCGAGGAGAGTTAGGGGGTTAAGGGCAGCTCGGAGAGTATGGAGAAATGGGGGGGGGGGGAATTAAGAGAGAGAGGGGTTTATGGGAGTTAGGAGATTAGGGAGAATTAACGCGAGTTTCAAGAGTCAGAGTGGGCGGGGGGCGGAGGGAGGGGGGGGGGTCTTAGGGGAAGCTAAGTGAGATGAGGGGTTTCGGGGACATAGGGCAACTTTTGGGAGTCACAGGGAGTTTGTGGAGGGTTGAGGTTGGCGAGTTGGGCATGCGGGTTAAATAGATATGGGGGATTGAGAGGGGTTAGGTCATGAGTTGGTGTAGATCTGTACTCACCGCCAACACCAAACCTGACCTCGTTTCAAACCTCCTAACCCCCTCACCCCACCCCTCCCTCTCTCTCACCCCACCCCTCCCGATCCCACCCCACCAACACCCCACCCCTCCCTCTCTCTCTCAACCCCTCCTACACCCCGCCCCCACCCCACCCCACCCCACCCAGCCCTCTCTTTCTATCTCTTAACCCCTCCCCCACCCCACCCACCACACCCTCTCTCTCTCTTAACCCAGCCCCAACCCCCTCACCCGCGCCCATATACCCATAAGCGGGAGGACGGGATGCAGAAATGTACAAGAGTTAAACCCCTGTCACACTACGACGTATGGCGTTAGCGCGTGTTCAATGTTTGAAGATTTACCAGTACGTTGGCATTCATTGAACTTCTCAGTGGCGGGGGGTAAAAATGGGCATACACACAATGTACACACAACATACGTAACATATGCAGAACATATCTCTGATGTATGAGACCATTCACGTGCCTCGCAAAACATTCACAAAACGTTCGCAAAATGCTTGCATATGCTCATGGAATGCTGACCAATGTTACATATGTTACTCCATTGCTAGAACTAGAAGTATGGCATATACATAAAATAAGCTGGAGATACGGCAGGCATATGTTTGAAGTACGTTAGGAGTATGTAATGCATCCATTGGCAGCATGCAGACTGTACACGGACTGCACATTCCCACTGGCTGAACGTATGGCTAACGTGCAGCAACGTATACCAACGTTCCCTAACATACTCCCAATATATGCCGATGTATCCCGAACATACACCCAGCATACATTCATTGTACAAGCCACACATCAACATATGTTGACAATTTTGAGCATGCACAACATATTTTTGGAGCCTCGACGTGTGTCGACGTAAGACGATATATACCAACATATCCATAACATATACGTCGTATGCCCAACATACGCATAACGTATGACAACGTACACCGATGTGTTGATCGAAAATTACATACATTGGCGCACGTTGAGGTGATACATCATAGTGTGATAGCCCCTTTAGATCGGAGCTGGTTGGAGTGGTGAGATGAGTGGCGGGTGGCGGGTGGCGGGTGGCGGGTGGCGGTTGGCGGGTGGCGGGTGGCGGGTGGCGGGTGGCGGAGTGGGGGGGGGGGGGGACTGACAAACGGAGCCCACCCCGCCCGCCCGCCACTGCATCTGCGCCTGCGCCTGCTCAGGCGGGCGGGCTCAGCCAATCAGCAGCCGGAGCCCATACGCCGCCTGCGCAACGCGCACTTTATGGGCAATTTCCTGAGCAGCGCCCCCAAGCGGGGCCGGGCAGGAAGGCCGCCATTGATTTCCTATTCACGTGATCAACGCCAACACGTCAGTTCACGTTCACGTGTCAAGCTCTCGCGAGACCGGAACCAGCGCGTGGGGTGTGGGGTGTGGGGTGTTGGGTGTTGGGTGTTGAGTGTTGGGTGTTGGGTGTTGGGTGTTGAGTGTTGGGTGTTGGGTGTTGGGTGTTGAGTGTTGGGTGTTGGGTGTGGGGTGTGGGGTATGGGGTGGAGGTTGGGGTGTAAGGTGTTGGCTGTGGGGTGTTGGGTGTTGGGTGTGGGGTATTGAGTGCGGGGATGGGGTGTTGGGTGTGGGGTGTAGGTTGGGGTGTGGGGTGTGGGGTATTGGGGGTGGGGTGTTGGGTGTAGGGTGTGGGAATCGGGTGTCAGGTAGCGGCGCAGGGTGAGTGTTGTAAATAAGTACAGACAGGAGCGCCAAGTCGCCATGACTTCTTTGTAGTTTGCATACACTCCGTGGAATGTGAGAAGATGGCGGTGGTGCCTGTTGTGGTGGTGGTGGGGGTGGTGGGGGGTAGGGAGCTGCTCAAATTGGGGAAGGTAATGATGTTATTTCCAGACTTTACTTTTTAGTCAAGGTAAAATAAGAGATGTTAAAAAAGAGGGACATGGTTGAGTCTCAGAAACCACTAATTAACACCTTCCTACAATTAAAAAAACAACAACTTAAAAGCACCACCACTTCATTGGTAATGATTCTTGTACTAAAACATATAACAGCATAATAAGAATATTATTTTGTATTTGCAAGTTTCACGAATACACTTTATTGCATTGAATGTGAACAAATATTGCAATATAGTCAGTTCTGTGCACCGATGAATGTTCCTAAGTATTGTGCGCATAGCCAATGTCATTAGGTGGCACAACGCAAATACTGAATAAATTCTATTTTAATGATATGCTTTTTTTTTTTTTACACGACCATATTTCTGAATGACATCATAGTTGAATCCTCAGCAAACAGTGAGATAGTCATCCATGAAAGCACAATTAAACCAGAACCAGCGCGTGGGGTGTTGGGTGTGGGGTGTGGGGTGTGGGGTGTTGGGTGTAGGGTGGGGTGTTGGGTGTTGAGTGTTGGGTGTGGGGTGTGGCTTGGGGTGTGGGGATTTGGGTGTATGGTGTTGGGTGTGGTGTATTGGGTGTGGGGATGGGGTATCGGGTGTGGGGTGTATGTTGGGGTGTGGGGTATTAGGTGTGTGGTGTGGGGTGTTGGGAGTTGGGTGTTGGGTGTGGGGTGTAGGTGTGGGGTGTTGGGTGTTGGGTGTGGGGTGTTGGATGTGGGGTGTTGGGTGTGGGGTATTTGGTGTGGGGATGGGGTCTTGGGTGTGGGGTGTATGTTGGGGGGTATTAGGCGTGTGGTGTGGGGTGTTGGGAGTTGGGTGTTGGGTGTAGGGTGGGGTGTTGGGTGTTGGGTAGGGTATTGGGTGTTGGGTGGGGTGTGGGGTGTTGTGTGTGGGATATTGTGTGGGGGGTATTGGGTGTGGGGTGTTGGGTGTAGGGTGCGGGGGTCAGGTGTGAGGTAGCGGCACAGGGCGAGTGTTGCAAATAAGTACAGACGTGACTGCCAAGTCGCCGTGACTTCTTTGTAGTTTGCATACACTCCATGGTATATGAGAAGGTGGCAGTGGTGGCGGTGGTGGTGGTGATGGTTGGGGGGGTTACGTGGGTAGGGAGCTTTTAATATTAAAGCGTAGCTTGCTAAAATTGGGAGAGGTAATGATGTTATTTCCAGACGTTACTCTTTAGTCAAGGTAAAATAAGAGAAGATAAAAAAGAGGGACATGGTTGAGTCTCAGAAACCACTAATTAACACATTCCTACAATTAAAAAAGCAACAACAACAACTTTAAAAGCACCACAACTTCATTGGTAATAATTCTTGTACTAAAACATACACCACCATAATAAAAATATTATTTTGTATTTGCAAGTTTCACAAATACACTTTATTGCATTGAATGTGAACAAATATTGCAATATAGTCAGTTCTGGGCGCCGATAAATGTTCCCAAGTATTGTGCTCATAGACAATGTCATTAGGTGGCACAACCAAATACTGACTAAATTCTATGTTTAGTGATATGCTTTTTTTTTTTTACACGACCATATTTCTGTATGACATCATAGTTGAATCCTCAGCAAACAGTGAGATAGTCATCCACAAAAGCACAATTAAAAAGAATTCACTACAAGCTACGAGTACAAATAAAAACACGACAACACTACAAGCAAAAACCTAAACTGCATAGTTATACCTTTGTACTCCGTATCACTCTCCACACGTGTGTTTGGTTGTGTAAACAGGGAAGATAATCAAAGGGAGCATCTGTTTGGAGTACAAAAACCCCACCAATCATACTCTGTACACAGCTCCTTTAAACCAAAGAATGTGATTATGATAATAACTACTGTCAGCGTCTGTAAATATTTAGTCTTGCTCGTTCGACGTCGTGTACGTCGTCTGCTCAGATGCTGTGAGCAGACGACAATGATGTCGATTATGACGTGGCCGTGTCTGTCACCAACTATCGGGCTGAGCAAACTCTCGCGACACTTTGGTGGCGACGATAACGAGGCCACGGCGTCTCGGCGTTGTATTTAGCCAATCAATGCGCGAGTAAACAAACCATCACACAATTTCTCCCACCCCCAGTTTCCCGCCATTTCCACCCCACCGGGCCCTCTATGCGCGGTCACGTGCCGGCGCATGGCGATATTTTCGTTGTAACAGGTATGAGGAGATAATACGTAGACGCAGACGACTTTTCCCCCTGCTCCCCCTGTCTCTGTTTTTTTTTGTTATTGGTATTGGCTCTAACGTGTTGTGGCGAGAAAAGTGTGAAATGGAAAAGAGCGCCTGGTGCGGGTAGCTCGCACAATGGAGGACATACGATGTTTTAGTTCAAGCAATTGCCATTGGTATCGCCACTGAAACAGTTGGCCTAAACTATAGCCGTGTTCACACACACAACTTTAGGCCGACTTAGATAAGGCGAATTAGATGAAGCGAATTAGTGGCGCGTTCTCACACACCGAGTATTGGGGCGGTTTAAGCCGGAAATCGATATCTGCGCATGAGCAAGTCCATACTAACCAGCGCCAGTTTCGGTTAGTCGACATCACAATGAGAGAGTGTGGGTTCGACCTAGATATGTATGGACTGAATCGTATTGGTTTGGAACGGTCAAAACTTCTGCTGGGCAGTGAAAACCTAAAAATAAATGATGAAAAAAATATCTGTGCACAGCTAGCTCTATCATAGACCAAATTATATAATATGCGCTTTTGATCGACTGGAAAATCAACAAACTCAGGTCTCGACTGCGCATGCATGTGACGTGCTTAAGCCGCTTCAAGTAAACTGCTACCGTCCACACAAGCAAGATGCGCCGACTTAAGCTAGTTCGGTTCATATAAGGTACCTCGCGACGCGGTTTACATGAGGCGAACTAGTTGAGGCAAATCAGCTCTAATCCGCCTTAGCGTCGCGTCCACACGGCGAATGTGAGCCGAACTAGACAAGGCGAATTAATTGAGGCAACTTAACACCCGTGTGTGAACACGGCTTTAAGAGTCTACCCACAAGTGAGCAACACGTTTAGCATGGCAACCTGCCGTTCGGAATGTGGTTGGGAGTGATGCACATTTGTGGAGGAAACTGTACATCCACACCTCACACCCTGACAACCCCCACAACCCCCACATCCCCAGCCCCACTCGTCCTCTCACTAAATGTGTGGTGACATTGCGTAGTCCGATGGTTTTTTGAGGTTTTGCTCGCTTTTATTTTTCTTTAGATAAATATATTATGGTGATCGTTGTAATTTACTTTACTTCAACTTGAAATATTTTATTTTATTTTAAAGGGTGTTTGGAATGAACAAATGCTAATTTTAATTTTGGTGCGCACACCAACATTATCGACACAGACTGTCTTTCTCCTATTTTCGAGCATAGTCATGTATCACAGAAACACCACACTGAATTAAAAGTTGAAAGTTGAAAAGTCCATTGGTTTTCGGGTTTCAGTCAGCAGTATCTTTTTTTTCTGTTAGATAAATACATTAAATTGAGCATTATAATATACTTTACTTTAGCTTGGAGGAACTTTTATTTTAATGAGCTAATTTCGAATATATTTGAAATGAAAACATCCCAAATTAATCTTGGCAAGCTTATCAAATTCTGAAACCACAGGCTTCATTCAATAGTAACATGTTCTATTAAATAGCTTCATATGGCCTTTTATCCATCAACCTATGATTAGTAAGCGCATCAGTATCTAAATTATCTATGTTCGAGCTGGAGCAGTGCTTTGGAATCGAGGCTATCTGCTCTCAATAACCTCTAAACCGGTGTTCCTGCATACCGGGTATTCCTTGAAGCAGTAGTGCTTTGGGTTCGAGGCTATCCACTCTCAATAGCCTCCAATTCCAAACCGGTGTTCCTGCATGACGGGCCTTCCCTAAAGCAGCAGCGCTTTGGGTTCGAACCTATCCACTCTCAATAACCTCCAAACCAGTTCGTTTGCGTGGCGGGCGTTCATTAAAACCCACAGTCCAGGCGTGCATCGCGGCCGGTCCTAATAAGAACGCGCGTGGCCCGGATACTGTATACGCAACCGCTCCGATCACTGATACAATTTTTATCGCCATTGTTTCGACGGCCTCTGTAAAATATGCATGGTACCTGCGCGCGCACGCCATCCCGCCATGCCCGGGTCCGGCCCGCGCAGGCGCCGTCACGCCACCTGGCGAGAGCTGCCTGTACAGGTAGGCTCTGGTGAGCGGCTCAGTAAAGACTTACTAATGCAGTGTAAGAACCACCACTCTAACTAAACCTTCTAAAGTAGGTCAACAGGCAATATACATGTAAATCGGCTAGGTAAGTTTCGATATCAGTTGGTCTGTGTATCTCAATCTAAATGACCTACTTTCGAAGCAAGCCTCGACAAGGCATGATGTTTATGTGCATAGGCGAGGTTAAGTACACGACGGTTGGTGTGAGAGAGGGAAAAATAAGGTATTATCGTTGATTATTAAAAAAATAGGTATCATCGATAGTGATATGCAAATGAGTCGGATCAGCTGCGAACCGCTACCACACGTGGATGCATCCGAATTATCAGTAGATGTCAGAGTTGCTTGTTGTCGACAATTGTCTGCACATTTCATGTGGCTGCAGCTGTTATAGTTCAGTCATTCCAATTAGATGAATTGAATGCGATGAAGAATATTGTCAATATTCTCATGCGCATGCACATCAAGCAATATGGAAATCGCAATGATTGCGTAGTATATGTTGGGAATATCTGTGGCGGGAGGCTACTGCGACTTGTGACTTGCATCTTGCGTCTTGCATCATTTCACTGACACAGTGTGAAGTCTTTTCGTGAACTCAGATTAGAATAATTGACAAACTTACTTGAAACGCAAAGATAGCCGATCTGTAATCGCCGATCGCCAATCGCCGATCTGCAATCGTTGATTTGCAATTGCCGATCGCTAATCGTGGATTGGAGATCGGCAATCGCGAGAGTTGGCAATCGCGGATTGGCATCGCGGATCACTAATTCCGGATCAGCAATCGAGGATCGGCAATCGTGGATCGGCAATCACGGATCTGAAATCGGCGATATCAGTTCGATACTGAGCATTGGATAAGTCTTTAGGGAGGTAGGTGGGTGGCAATGCGCTGGAAGACACCCATCTCAGTCGGTCCCCGACTGTCTGTAGGCCGTTGTCTTCTCGGCTTTGTCGGCTCGGGTGAAGCTCGCATTACTCAGTTTGGACTTTCTTGTTTCGGCTTCTAAAGGCACCACTGAATTTTAGCCACAAGACAGCATTGTAGTAGTCTGCACTGACCTCTCAGGCAAGTAACCGCATAAACAGGTAGGCGTGGGTAGTATGGTGATATCAGGGAGCCTAGGTGCTGTAATGGTTAGCACACTGGCCCCGAATGCAAAGAGATGTGGGTTTGAGTCCCGCTCTATGCGCAATATTTCCCATTTTCATCACCCCCACGACAGTGTGTATATTTAGTCAAACTGGCTTGCAGGCTGCTGGAGTGGTTCAAAATGAGAGGTGGTAAGAGAGCAAGAGAAAGAGAAGGGAAAGGGAAAGAGAGGGAACAAAAGAAGCAAAGAAAAAAGAAAAAGAAATTAGAGTGTGAAAGAATGAGAAAGAGAATGAGAAGTGGGAAAAACAGAAATGAGAGCAAAACAGAGAGGAGAGAGCAAATGAAAGAGGAAAAATAGAGAGCAGGAAGAGCAACATTGAAAGGGATGATGAAAGAGAACATAGAGAAAACTGGCAAAAAGAGCACAGAAGAGAGCAACAGGACGCACAAATGAAAGCTAAATAAAGGAGAATGGGGAAAATGCAAACGAAGAGGGGAATGGAAAGAGAGCTGGAACGAGAAAAGATATACGTGTACTGGGAAATTGAAAAGAGAGACACAGAGAGAAAGTCAGAGCCTAATGAGAGTGGGAAAGAGAGAAAACCAACTTGAAAAAATGAGAAAGCAAAAGAGCACGAGAGAGTGGGATAGGCAGAAAGAGAGAGAATTGTTTTTATTTGTTGGAGTTTAACATCCTGGCAACATCTAAGATCATATCAGGATGGCACTAATTTGTGACAGTCCACACTCTTGACGACTTTATAGTGCTACCCCACTGGGAGACCTGCATGGCTGCTCGTACCATGACCTGAAAAGTGGTATCCCACTCAGTCACATTATCCTGACACTGAGCTAACCAGTTGTTGCCATATTCTAATAGTGCGCCAGACTATGAAGTGACAAGTATCAATTTTGTAAGTCATCGTTTTGACTTGGCTGGGATTCGAACTCCAAACCTTCCGCACGGGAGACCTGCGCCAGGCTAGGTAGCAAGAAGTATCAATTTTGTAAGTCATTAATTTGACTCAACTGGGAATCGAACTGCCGACCTTCCACATGGCCTACCAATTCGGCCACCGCGTCCAGTAAGAGAGAGAACGAGAGAGAACGAGAGAGGGGAGAGAGAGTGAGAGAGAAAGACAGCAAGAAAGACAGAAAGAGAGGAAGTACCCACAATCAGTGAGAAGCTCCTGTGCGCGCCAACATGATGTCCCGACCGGGGCAAGTCTCGCGTGCACTCACGCCACGCGTGACTGGCGACGAGATTTGGCAGTTTCCATGGTGACGCCCCGCCGGCGGACTCTTATGCCTAGTACACACCTACCGTTTGTGCGCACCCACCTACCGTATACGATCTAAAACGGGCCAATTACGATTGCGATTCGCGATTCGAAAAATGAATCGGCCCGTTTTCAGTTTTAAGCGGGTCGGGTCGAGTCGTGAGTTTTAGTGCGCAAATCGTATACGGTAGGTGTGTACCAGGCATTAGTCTCAGCCAGCGCCACAGTTAGCCTCGTAAAAGTCAAGTCGCCGATTACCAGCTGCAGCAATAAAAACAGCAGAAGCAGATGCAGCAGCAGATGCAGTAGCAGATGTAGGTGTAGGTGTAGGTGTAGGTGTAGTTGTAGCTTAAGATGTAGGTGTAGGTGCAGATGCAGATGCAGATACAGGTGTAGGTGTAGATGTAGATGTATATGTATACACAGATGCAGTTGCAGGTGTAGGTGTAGGTACGAGTATAGATGCAGATGGAGATGCAGCTGCAAAAGAGATTCAGATGAATGTAAAGGTGCAGATGTAAATGCAGATGCAGATGCAAAAGATGCAGATGCAGGTGCAGATGTAAATGCAGATGCAGATGCAAAAGATGCAGATGCAGGTGCAGATGTAAATGCAGATGCAGATGCAAAAGATGCAGATGCAGATGTAGATGTGGATGCAGATGCAGATTCAAAAGATGTAGCTGCAGGAGTAGGTGTAGGTGCCAGAGTAGATGCAGGTGTAGATGCAGATTCAGACGCAAATGCAGATGAATATGCAGATACAGAATCGATGGAGATGAATATGCAGATGGCGCCGCAGACGCCAATGAATATGAAGATACAGATGCAGATACAGATTCAGACACATGAATATCCAGATGCAGATGTAAATAGAGATGCAAAATATTCTTGCGACAACCCCAGAGTATCAGTAGAGCCCACCGACAACACGCAGCAGTGTCAATGCTGATAGTAGTACTGATAGGTCGGGTTGTAGATAACAAGATTCACCTCTATCCAGAATAGAAGTGTTTGACAACCCTGTTTAAATCCAGGCAAAAACAGCTTCGGTATGAATCACCTAAACAAGGTGTGGATGTCCTGGGGCCGTATGCACGAATCGGGATTAGGGCCGTAACCCCGGCTAGGCAAGCTCCACACGGCTAAATGTGAGAAATCCGTATGCAATTACACACATTTAGCCGTGTGGAGCTAGCCTAGCCGCGGTTACGGCCCTAACCCCAATTCGTGCATACGGCCCATGGTTCTAGTATGCAGTGTTTATTTATATTAGCATTCACTTCCTGAACAACTAGCCAGTGAAAAAAGAACAAGATGGCGGCCATGGAATGCTCTCGATTAGACTTTTAAAATCTATTAACTAACTTATATGATTTCACGAAGTCATCACTCAAAAAGTAGTGCACTATGATGCATAAGTATTTGAACAATATGTGAAAGACCCTATAATCCTAAGATGGCTCACTCCCTATCTCTCCCATGGTAATGTAAATTTTGTAGTGCCACCTTGTGGTGGGATTGATCAGCCCGGCTGCTAGTTGGTGTCTCACATGTAAACACATACATGAGATAGGTAAGTATCAATACACATTAATATGAAATTGCTATGAACAAATACACATCATCATCAGCATCATCATCAGCATCGCCATCATCACACATCTTTCACATTCATATATACATTTATACATATAATATAGCAACTGTTTAACCAAGAGAACAACCAGTGCACCAATTGGTGGATTTGATCATTTTGATTACACAGTATAGGCTGAGTGAGCCGTCTTAGTATTATAGGGACTTTGAATATGTTCAACGTATTAGATGGTAAAATGATATTGTTCTTTCCATAACCCATGTCCTTTCCAGCACTTTTCTAATGGGTTGTTCAGCAGCCCTGTCACAGAGACAATGCTGTATCTAGTTCGGTCCGGGCAAGTGGGCTTCAATAATGACGTCCTGCTCTTAAAGAATTTCACACTGCACAGAGGACAATTTTAAAATAATTTAAAGCTGCATAGTCCAATGAAATATCAAATTTTCAAAACCAAACCAATTATCTAGATTTGATTTTACATATCTAACTTAGATACTGATGCAGTTATTAAGCATTTGTTTCTGCGTAGAAGGTAATACTGAGTCAATTTAACAGAACCTGTTACTGCAGAAGTCTATGGTGTCAGAGTTTTGGCATGCTTGCCAAAACTAATTTTCCATGCTTGCACTCAAAATATCTCAAAAGTTTACCTTTTAAAATAAAAGTAACTTTCAACTAATATAAAGTAGATACTAGTAATCGAGTTAATATATTTATCTCATAAAAAATACAGAAATTCAAAATCATCGGACTATGCAACTTTAATAGAACCTATGACTGTGGAAAACTATGTCCAGCATTTCAGCAGGCACACCAAAAATAATGTTACATGTTTTCACTTCAAATATCTCCGATTTACAAAGTTAGTCATATATAATCAAAACTGCTTCAAACTAATGTAAGGTTGAAAATAGCAAAGCAATCTAATAAATATGTAGGTCTATCTTAAAAATAGAACCATCAAACTATGCAACTTTAATATTAAAAACTATACCCAGTAATTGCTACCTCTGCTCTAGGTTTGCTCAATTACACAATAATCATTTCTTCCCACACTGTCGAGCCTTAATGCAATCATAATGTATGCATTCATCAATTCATTCATGTATCTTACATCAGTGCCATTGTGATTTAAAAAATGAAAGAGTAATGCCAGGTACACACCTACCGTTTGCGCACACCCACCTACCGTATACGATCTAAAACTGCCCGTTTCGCACACAAAAATCGCTAGGTGTGCGCTCCCCGCGCACACCTAGCGATTGCGATTCCCGACTAAAAACTCAGTTTTAGGGCTAAAACGGGCCGATTACGATTGCGATTCGCGATTCGAAAAATGAATCGGCCCGTTTTCAGTTTTATGCGGGTCGGGTCGAGTCGTGAGTTTTAGTGCGCAAATCGTAAATGGTAGGTGTGTACTTGGCATAAAGGCTGTTAGTGTCACGCACCAATAACGGGACCAAATGGGATGGCCGAATGTGTTAGAGCGTCTGCCTCCCATGTTGGTAGATGGTGGGGTCGTGGGTTCGAACCCTTGTGGAGTCAAACCAATGACTTAAAAATTGATACTTGTCGCTTCCTAGCCTGGTGCTCGGCATTATTAGGATAGGACAAGGACTGGTTGGCTCAGTGTCAGGATAATGTGACTGAGTGGGATATCAGGTCATGGTGCTGGTGGCTTGGTCTTCCAGTGGGGCAGCACTATAAAGTTGCCATGAGTGCGCACTGTCACAAGTCGGTACATGTAGATGTTGCTAGGACGTAAAACAACAACAAACAAACAAACACCAATAACGTCTGTTGGCAACCAGATGTTATTTTATGGCGCGACGTTATTTTGCAACACCGTCGCTTCGTCATAAATATTGCCCTCCAAGGAAAAATACTGGCGGGAGTACTATTAGCATGTTGGCCACGTAGTGGCGCCACATGACGTACAGGGACGCCCAGTCACAGCGGCGGGAAGCAGCCTTAAGCGAGCAATTTTCTTTCCACCTACACGGTTTGTGTTTCTCGTTTTGCGTGCAACCACAGAGAGATGCCGACGGGTGGTGGTAGTAAAAGGCGGATTGTGAGTGTGAGTGTGTGTGTGTGGGTGGGTGGGTGGGTGGGTGGGTGGGGGGGCAAAGGGGCTGTAAACGGAATGGCATTCAGGTGAGACAAGTACAAAACACAAACCCTGGTTGTCGCACCGAGTTCTCTGACTGACTCGATGTATTTCAGAAACCCACATAGGAAATACAAGTAGGAAGCAGACGGAATGGCCGATTGAGTTGAGCGCTAGCTTCGTATGTGGCAGCCTTGTGGGGTTCGAACCCCAGCTTCGAACCCCGGGCGAGTCAAACTAAATGACCAGAATAACACATCGCAATGTATTGGCTAACTGAACAAATGGGGTTTCGCTAGATACAAGATTCACCCCGTACTGCTGCAGTAGGGGTGCAAACCAACCCTATGTAAAAGCTGTCGAAAATGCGGGTCAAAGAATTGAGAGCCTAATTTCACAATCTAAGAAGGAACATTTATTCTTTACATATATCTTATTGATAGCCCGCTACCTTTGAGTTGAAAAATATAATATAATATCTAGTTTAATAAGATTTAAAAGTGAAATCGACGGCGTTCTGCGGCTGCCATCTTGTCTTTTTGCATTCTCTCCCATTTCACCAAATCTGTGCCGATATAAGTAGCCATTTGATACTGGAGCCACAGTTTCTAGTTCATGTTCCATACTAATCCTATTTTCGCCAGTATTTAGACTATGTTGTCCTTCACCCGTGTACTACAAGTACCGGGTGAATCTTTTATCTAGGGTTTCGCGTGCTAGTAAGAACTGAGGCCATATCAGGATGAGTACTGACTGCCTTGCGATAGTGTTTCAAACAAAATCATATTGGAATGAGTTAGAGCGCCCGTCTCCCATGCTGGTAGATCATGGGGTCATGGTTTCGAACCCTGGTCGAGTCAAACCAATGACTTAAAAATTGATACTTGTCGTTTCCTAGCCAGGCGCATGGCATTATTAGGACAGCGAAGGACTGGTGTGCTCAGTGTCAGGATAATGTGACTGAGTGGGATACCAGGTCATGGTGCCGATGGCTTGGTTTCCCAGTGGGACAGCACTATAAAGTCACCATGAGTGCGCACTGTCACAAGTCGGTACCCGTCCTGATATGACCTTAGATGTTGCTAGTACATAAAACAACAGCAAACAAACAAAATCTTGGAACCCCTCCACAATTGTTTGTAAGACAGGCCCATTCGGCAGATTGTTTGTAGACCACTCCCTGGATGGGATGAAATAACCTTTAATTTCGATACATCCAAAGCTGTACAGTCCGATGAAAGCATCACAATCCATGACAACTGTGGGGAAATGAAATGGACATGATTCACAAAGGCTGGCAAATAACTAGACCCATTCACAATGACACCTGTCGGAGAATCACTGCTCTCACTAATGCAATGTAATTCCTTATAGTTTGGTTCCTGGTCGAATCAAAGTCTCAAACCAATGACTTTAAAATTGATACTTGTCGCTCCCAAGCCTGGCGCTCGACATTAATAGCGTAAGGCAAAGACTGGTTAGCTCAGTGTCAGGATAGTGTGACTGAGTGGGATATGGTGTCATGGTGTTGGTGGCCTGATTTCCCAGTGGGGCAGCATTATAAAGTCACCATGAGTGTGCACTGTCACAAGTCGGTACCCGTCCTGATATGACCTTAGATGTTGTTAGGACGTAAAACTCCAACAATCAACCAATTCCTTATACTTCATGCCATAACATAACAGTTATCCTATGTAGTTCCTAATGGGTTACGTCAGTATGGCTGATGCATATGCTTAAATTTGAATAGTGTGATGAAAGCGTCAAATTTTGTAAACCAAAGTGTGATAATTGGTGTACATACTATAACTATAAGCATTGGTTGCTGCATAAAATAGAATACTAAGTCAATGGGATCATGGGTTCGAACCCTGGTCGAGTCAAACCAATGACTTAAAAATTGATACTTGTCATTTCCTAGCCAGGCGTTCGGCATTACTAGGATAGGGCAAGGAGCAGTGGAATGAGGAAGACCAGTCGTCCATGATTGAAATTTCCCCTGCTTAAAGTTGCATAGTCCGATGAAACATCAAATTAAACAAAAAAAAAGTACCTAGATTTAATATGGAGAGAAGGAGATGGAAAAGGAGAAAGGAAAGAGAGAAAGAGAGAGAGAGAGAGTGGGGAAGAGAGGAGAGGGACTAGGGGAACGGACGGAGAAGGGGATGCGATACAGAAAGACAGAGAGATAGAAACCTAACATCCATCAGGCGGAAACGGCGAAGATGTCAATCGAACGCCGCCTCTCTTCGCCTCGGGCGGTTTTCCCGCGCTTTCCCCCCATAGAGTTCGCGGTTCAAATGTCGGTTGCTCGCGACGCGCGTAGCGGCATTTAGCTCGCGCTCGCTGATTGGCTGAATGAGTAGATTAATAAATTACGAAGCTGCGCGCACGTGGCGTGCCTGGCAGCAACAACGGGCGCGACTTCTGATTGGTCGAGAAGCGGGCGGGCTACCTCCCGTTGGGAGTGATACCCTTTTGACCTCTTTCACTGTAATTAAACATCAATTAATACCCCAGTCACACGAGGTCTCCGTTCGCTTACGATCGATTCGCGACGTCAAAACGTCCTCATTGCGCCCTCCTTAAGTTCTGCGAGGATGCCACCCTTCCAGCATCCATTTTGGAAATTTTGGACGCAAGGAGGTTGCAGCTACTGCACCTGCAACCTCCTTGCGCCCTGTTCCGGCGGCACCATTCAAAACTGGTTGGCGCCCTGGCACCGACCTGGCGCTGACCTGCTGCCGACCTGGCACCAACCTTGTGGTTCGCGAGTTGGCAGTGACCTGGTGGCAATCTGGCACCGACCTGGCAGTGCCAACACATGCAATGCCACATACGACTCGGCGCTGCCCTGGCCCCAACCCAGTGCCACCCTGGTGCTGACCCGGTGCTGACCCAGCACAGCCCTGGAACCACCCTGGCGCCACCCTGGTGCCGCCCTTGCACCGCCCTGGCACAGCCCTGGCGCCGACCACATATTTGAATCAATGTATCGAGTGTGATGCTTGGAGGTTGGTGTCCTTTTGGCCATAAGGAGGTTGGTGGCGAATGCTGGCTCTCATGTGACTGGAGTATAACTGGAGGGGTTTGCCAGTAACTTAGCGAGGTGTAGCAATACCTGGAACAAAAGGAAAGCTTGTTTTATTTAACAACACTTCTAAGTTCTAGTGCACATTGATTTTTATCATAGGCTATTGGACATCAAACATATGGTCATTCCGACATATTTCTTTAAGGGCGCATTCCATATATGCGTAATGCGTAATGCGAATGCGAATGCGAATGCGACAAAAAATCGAAACACCTTGAAACCTATGAGCTACATTCCATACACGCGTAATGCGTAATGCGAATACGAATGCGAAAGAAATCCATTATCTCGATCGCTCCATGTAGCGATCGGTGCGTAATGCGTAATGCGTAAAGGTGGTGCGAATAGAAAGTCCTCAGTCACCTTTGTCCATTGATATAAGGTTGGAGGAAGCGACTGATAATTACGGACAGCCGGGACAAGGTGGAGCGCGGACCTGTTAGGAAGCAGTCTTCAAGGGTGGTGGGGGATCTTGTTGGTAAAAATGCTACCAGAGCCACAAAAATAGGAATACTTATCTATAATTTGGTTATAATAAAGGTAGGAAGCCCCATGTGACGTACAAAAAGTTACATAGATATAAATGCAATATTTGGTCATATACAGAGCAGTATGGAGAAGGGGACGGTGCAAACATCTAGGTTTATGCGGCGGACCTGTTAGGAAGCAGTCTTCAAGGGTGGTGGGGGTTCTTGTTGTTAAAAATGCTACCAGAGCCACAAAAATAGGAATGCTTATCTATAATTTGGTTATAATAAAGGTAGGAACCCCCATGTGACGTACAACAAGTTACATGGATATAAATGCAATATTTGGTCATATACAGAGCAGTATGGAGAAGGGGATGGTGCAAACATGTAGGTTTATGCGGCGGACTTTATTATTATTATGGGGGTGTTCGTAACCTTACGACGGTTACAGGTTGCAGAACTGCAACATTATAGAGAGGCTCCGATAAATCGGCCCAATCTGTGGTTGAAGACTTGTCTTCGTAGAGGGGGTGTTGTGAGAGCTGGGGGCATCTCTCACGACGTGGTGAAGGCGGGGCGTTGGTGGCAGCGAATCTCTCCGTGTCGGTGTGTAGCTGTAGATGTCCAGGACCGCACGGGGCTCCTGGTGTAGGGGCTGGATCTGGTGGAACCTCACGGGGCTTCCGGCGGGACCTCACGGGGCTCCCGGTGTTGGGGCTGCATCTGGTGGGACCTCACGGGGCTCCCGGGCGGGACCTCACGGGGCTCCCGGTGTGGGGGCTGCATCTGCTGGGACCTCACGGGGCTCCCGGGTGGGACCTCACGGGGCTCCCGGCGGGACCTCACAGGGCTCCCTGCTGGGGGACCTCACGGGGCTCCCTGGTTGGGACCTCACAGGGCTCCCTGACAGTGGCTGTTAGTCACTGTCGCTACTGTCGGTTTCAGAGTTGCCGGCGATGGGCTCGGGGCCGCCGACGATCTCGAAGGTGTGGTAGTTCTGCAAGTAAAATCTACCGAGTGGCTCCCATGAGGACTCGGAGAGTCTCTCGAGGATGGCGAGCGCAGCTCGGGTGTCGGTCAGGCTGTGTGGTGGGCCGAGGAAGTCTCGGATGGCGGTCCTGTCGAAGGCCACGCATGACGCCAAGACGTGGGCGACGTTAAAGACTTTGTCACCGCAAGGACATCGCTGCAATGCAGGGGTATCAATGAACCGCCTGTATCCAGTCCTGAACCGCGTGACCGCCTCTTGCACGGATGCAGGGAGGTTTTTTGGGGGTGGTAGGCGCGCTCTGACATTTTTTGTGCCAGGCCCAACTGATGGAGTATGGGTTCCTGACGGCGGTGCTGTGGAGGGAAGCCTCCCACAGGGCTTTAGTGGCTCTAGCATAGGTAGCTTTGAGTTTGGACAGGGAGTGGTCTATGACGAGGTCGACCTCCGGACGGCGGGAGCCATCCAGAGCAGCTGAGTCAGCCTGGTCATTGCCGGGAAGTCCTATGTGGGAGGGGACCCAGGTCAGCACTGTGTCGAGTTGAGCTTCGTGCCTGGCGACGATGGTGTTCTGGATCAAGGCGGCCAGGGAGTGGTTAGCTCGGTGGTCCTTGATCTTGCGGACTGCATTGAGTGAGTCAGTGACCACTATGCAGCTGCAGTGTCGTAGGTGGGTCAGTGCCTGGTGGATGGCGGCGAGCTCTGTATCGAGGGAGGAGGAATAGTCCGTGACCCTGATAAGGCGTCTAGCCTGCCCCTCTGGTAGGAAGTAGCCAGCCCCGGCTCGGCCTGTGTCAGGGTTGAGTGAGCCGTCGGTGTAAACCGTAGTGGCTAGGGGGAAGTCCTCTTTGGCCCGGGCAATGGCTTCCTGTGCCAGGGTTTTTAGGACTATGGTCGGGTAGTTGGTTCGTGCTGAGCAGAGGCTGGTGAGTCTGACCTCGACGGGTACGGAGTACCAGGGGGGTCTCGCCCGGAGGTCAGGGACGTCAGCGATTGCCAGCCCGTGTGTTTCCTTCAGGGTGCGGATGGCCGTCTTCGCACCCCAGGAGAGGCCGAGGCGCCGTCCTGGGCCGTTTAGTAGGCAGGAGGCTGCGCTGCGGTAGAAGGTGGAGTGGCCTGCGGACAGGGCTTGGCAGAGGTGGTTTGCCAGCAGCTGTTGTCCGCGCAGGTGGAGTGGTGGGAGGTTGGCCTCAAGGAGGAGGATCTCAACCCTGGTTGTCCTGCGAGCTCGGGTGATGAGTCGCGCTGCCTGGTATTGGACTCTTTCCAGGGTGAGGAGGTCTTTGGTCAGGGTGCTACTGGCAGGCAGGCGGGTCTTGCGGCTCTCTCTGCAGTGGCCAATCCAGGTGATGGTGTTGGCTGCATAGTCGTAGAGGGCCCGCACGGCCTGTCTGTAAAAAAGGCTGAGCACCTCAGCTGGTGCTCCCCAGTTGAACCCAGAGATTCTAGTCATTAGAAGAAGTCTCTTGCTCATTCTGGAGGTGAGGTGCTTTACCAGTGGGCTCATGGAGAGTTTGTGGTCGAGCCTGACTCCGAGGTAGTCAAAGGCTTCTACCCACTCGACGTCCAAGTCCCCGGCACGGAGTGGGTGGGGAGGCTGATCAGCAAACATCATCATGGCTTTTGTTTTGTCCGCGGATATTTTAAGCCCCAGCTCACAGCAGGAGCTGCTGAGTAGGAGCAGGACATCCGCCGCGAGGAGGGCCACGTCCCTTGTGCGTGAGCAGACGACAGCGATGTCGTCTGCGTAGCACAGAATCTTGACGTGTTTGAGGCGCCGTGCAGCAATGCCTGTTTTTAGTCGGCTTATGAGGGCAGCGACTACGGCATTAAAGAGGAAGGGGCTGAGAACAGCCCCCTGTGGGACGCCGTTTATTAGGTGTTTGGAGGGGGGAGGTGCTGCCCTGGAAGCGGACACTGGCTCGCCTGTTGCTTAGGTAATTCTTGACGAATGCCAGGGGCTTCCCGGTGACTCCCAGCTCAACCAAGGAGGCGAGGACCACGTTGTGGTCGACCAGCTCGAAGGCCTTCTCCAGGTCGAGGAAGATAACAGCCGCGCAAGAGCGAGCTTCCTTGGCTCGTACTATCTCCTCGGTGAGGGTGAGGACGGCGTGCTGCGTGCCACGCCCAGCTCGGAATCCGACCAGTTCTTCGGGGAAGCCATTGGCCGGGTCACTGGAGAAGGTGTCGAGCCGGCCCAGTACGATTCTCTCTGCCACTTTCCCGAGGGATTGCAGCAGTGAGATCGGCCTGAACTCGCCTGGGCCTTTCTTTGGGATGGGTACGATGACCGCGTCCTTCCACGATTGAGGTATGTTCGCTCGTGTGTAGACCGAGTTTAGGAGGGGGAGGAGAGTTTCCCTGTTGTGGGTGGACAGGCGGGTCCACACCGTGGTAGGTACACCGTCTGCTCCGGGGCTCGTTTTCTTCCGAGGGGGTTGGAGTGCCCTCCCGAGCTCGGCCTTTGTGAGGGGGGCGGTCAAGGTCATGGGCGGAAGGGAGGTCTATGGCATTGTTGATGGCTTCCTCTCGCTGGATGGTGTCTCTGGCGAGGGTTTGTAGGTGTGTGTTTGGCAGGCAGAGTTGTGGGTCTGTCCTGTTAATGAAGGTGGTGAGTTGGTTTGTGGCTGTTTGTAGTGGATTTGGCTCGTGGGGTGCCCGTGGGGTGGTTCCCTGTAGGTTTCGTAGTTTTTGCCAGAGGCGTGTGAGTGTGGTGTGACATGAGATGTTGGCGCACCACAGTTTCCACTTTCTGTCGTTTTCCTTTGTGATGAGCTCGTTCAACCATTGGGTGGCAATGTTTACTAGTTTTTCAGTGCCTGGGTTGGGATTGGAACGGAGTTTGCGGAGGAGTTTGTTTTTGTGGTGTTTGGCTCTCCTGATGGCGGGAGAGTTAGTGGTGCCCGGGGGGGCGGCGGTTTGTTGTCTGTTGGATGGTGGCTTCCATGGTGTGGCGGACAAGCGTGGTGAGATCGTCGCAAGTATTGGGAGGGTTGGTGTGTGTGAGGTGTTGTAGGTGTTGGTTGAAGGCTTCCCAATCGGCTCCGTCCAGGTTGAATCTGGGCGGGGTTTGTGGGGGGGTGACCTTGGTAGCGTCTGTGCGCAGGAGCGCTGCGTGGTGGTCTGAGTACAGGTCAGTCAGCTCCCACGAGGCTGTGGCTGCGAGTTGAGTGTTAAGGATGCAGAGGTCAATGGACGAGCCACTGCGATGAGTGGGCGAACCATCGTTCATTAGTGTGTGGCTCGCCGAGTCAAGGACCTCTGCGAGTAGGGTGCATCCTCTGGCGGTGTCTCTGTTGTTGCGTCCCCAGATGGAGTGGTGGGTGTTGAAGTCTCCCATGATTATTTGGTGAGTTGTTGTGTTGGCGTGTGCCTGGAGGATGCGCTCCAGGGAGTATTGAGTGTTGCAGGGGTTGTATATGTTGTAGGTGTCTATTGTGGTAGTGGCCAGCTTGAGGCGTACACGTAGCGTTTCGGCCGTGGGGTTGGCTCTGGACGTTGGTATTTTGGTGGCGTGGATGTGGTTGTTGACTAAGGTGGTGGTGCCTCCCTTTGGTCTGCCTCCTACCAGTGACTCCACTGCGGGGATGTGGTAGGTGGTGTAGCCTTTGATGCATGGTGGCTCAATTTTCCATGTTTCCTGGAGCATAGCCACATCTATGCATTCAGTTCTTAGTTTGTTGATGAGGGTTGTGAGCTTTGTCTGTAGGCCTGCACAGTTCCAGGAGAGGACTGTGAGGTTGGAGGAGTTGGTTTGAGGTGGGGTGGGGTGTGTGTTGTGGGCGGTGTTGTGGTTATTAAGCTGATTATCCATGATGGTGGCTCAGGGTGTTGGAGTTGATTGGTGGTGTGGAGGTTGTGGGTTGAGGAGTGAGGGTTGAAGTGCGGAGGAAGGCGATAAAGAGTTTGATTATGGACCCCAGCGGGTCGCTGGCTGTTCCTTGGGGGAGGTTGTTTTCGATTGTTTGGAGTATGTCATGGGGGTGTGTGGGTGCGGGTGTTGGGATGGGGGTGGGTGCGGGTGCGGTTGTGGGGGGGGTGTGGGAGTGGTAGCGGGTGTGGTGGTGGGTGTGATAGCGGGTGTGGGTGTTGGTGTGGGTGGGCGCGTGGGTGGGCGCGTGGGTCTGGGTGGTGGTGTGGGTTTAGGTGTGGGTGTGCGTGGGGTTTGGGTGACGGCGTCACACTTGGGTGTGGCGGTGCTGGTCTGCCTGGGGGTTTGAGTGGCGATGGACCGTGTGTGTGGGCGGTGTGTGGTGGTGGTGGTTTTGCTGGGGTGGGGTGGGTGTGGGAGGAGGGGAGGGCCACGCGGGGTTGGGAGGAGGGCGCGTCTTGGCTGTAGTGGGGGGAAGTTGATGAGGGGAGGTGTGGGTTGGGGGTTGGCGGGTGTGTGGAAGGGAAAGGGTGGGGGTGGGTTGGTTGGTTTGGGAGTTGGTTTAGGGGGTGGGTTGAGCCTGCTCCAGAGTTTGCGTTTCTCTGGGCAGCGGGGGTCTCGGGAGGTGTGGTCGCCACCGCACGCTGTGCATCTGGCATTTAGCGCGCACCCCTCCGCGACGTGGCCCGGTAGCGCACAGTGCCCACAGATCACGTCTGTGGCACTACACTCACTTTTGTAGTGCCCATACCTCTGACACTGCGGCGGACCTGTTAGGAAGCAGTCTTCATATTTGGGACGGTCCTAACATCCCTCAAAGCAAGCTAAACTGAGCCATGTTTGGACCGTCCCATTCTCTGTGTGTGTGTCTCTGTGTGTGTTTGTGTGTGTGTCTCTGTGTGTGTGTCTCTGTGTTGTGTCTCTGTGTCTCTGTGTGTGTCTGTGTCTTTGTGTCTCTGTTGCTGTGTGTGTGTCTGTGTGTGTATCTCTGTGTCTCTGTGTGTGTCTCTGTGCTTCTGTGTTTGTGTCTGTGTGTGTGTGTCTCTGTGTCTGTGTGTGTGTCTGTGTGTGTGTCTCTGTGTCTGGGTGTGTGTCTCTGTGTGTATGTCTGTGTGTGTGTCTGTGTGTGTCTCTGTGTTGTGTATCTGTGTCTCTGTGTGTGTGTCTCTGTGTGTGTCTTTGTGTGTGTCTATGTGTCTGTGTCTGTGTCTGTGTCTGTGTCTCTGTGTGGTTGTGTCTCTGTGTTGTGTCTTTGTGTCTCTGTGTGTGTCTCTGTGTGTGTATCTGTGTCTGTGTGTGTCTCTGCGTGTGTCTGTGTGTGTATATGTGTCTGTGTGTGTCTCTTTGTCAGAGACACAGACACACACATAGAGACACACACAGAGACACAGAGTCACACACACAGAGACACACACAGAGACACGGAGACAGACACACACATAGAGACACACACAGAGACACAGAGTCACACACACTTTTTATATACTTTTTATATACTTCACTGCATAACGCATAACGCATAACGCAATACGCATTACGCGTATATGGAATGCTGGCATTCGCATAACGCATAACGCGTAACGCATAACGCATTACGCGTATATGGAATGCAGCCTTTAGAGGAAATCCACTGCCGCCACATATGCAATTTCCCACAGACAGGACAGCACATACCACAGGCTTTGATGAACCATTTGTGGACCACTGGTTGGAATGGAAAATAATCCAAACTGCAAATGGGTCCACTGATCAGGATTGATCGGATAACCCACTCCTTCACAGGTAGACACTCTACCGCCTGAGCTATGTCCCGCTCCTATAAATACCTGGAACAAACCACGCCACCATTGTTAGTAATAGTAGCAGCCCTCACCACCATGATCGATTGGTAGGTTCTGCATCAATCCCGGGACCAATATTGTGCGAAGGCAGTCACAATGAGAGTCTGGTCGAAGTGACCAAAGTTAGTAAAAACCATCAAAATTAATACAAAATTCAATTTGTTATTTGAAATTCAAAATTCAAATGTGTAAGTGAGGCACACAAAAAACATGCTATTAACAAACCCATACATGGCAAAGCATCAGTGGAGTACGATGCTGCATGTTGGCAGCACCGATTAGCAGAGGAGTAGAGAGCAGAACGACCCTAAATCTTAACCACCATCCCGGTATTAGTATGTATATAATTATATTATATTTCACGCGGGGCGGATCGGTGTTTCGTAACCGTATCCATGACAACGCGACCTGATTGTGAACTCACCTTGCGCCATTATTAATAAAGCACTGCTGCCCCCCCCCCCCCCTCCACATACACCCATTCTCATAATGAGGTCAGGCCGCTCACCGATGCGTGACGCCATTCTCGGTCATGCGTGGCGAAAAGAGCGACAGACTGACTTTGGCACCTGTAATATATAATTTATTTGTGCGTGGAAAAACGAGTCGAGTGAGTAATCGGTTGGTTGCTGGGAGTTTTAACGTCCTGGCAACATCTAAGGTCATATCAGGATGGGTACCGACTTGTAACAGTGCAAACTTATGGTGACTTTATAGTGCTGCCCCACTGGGAGACTAGGCTGCCAGCACCATGACCCGATATCCCACAAAGTCACATTATCCTGACACTGAGCCAAACAGGCCTTGCTCTATACTAATAATGGTGAGCGTCTGGCTAGGGAGTGACAAGTATCAATTTTTAAGTCATTGGTTTGACTTGTTGAACCCGTTGGTTCGAATCCCATGATCTCCCAAAACGGGAGAAGGACACTCAACTCTTTTGGGCATTCCGTCTGGTCCAGGGTTGCTTTTTTTGTTTTGTTCAATATATATTTTTTCACAAGTCCTTAGAAACAAACAGAACAAGGCGCGATGGAAATCTATGTGGTTCTTTTTATTTAGATCGAGGACTGCTCGGACTCCGTCGGAGGAGGACCGGACGCGGTGGCAGAATTGGTAGAGTGCAGTCTTCCCGTGTAGGAGGTCAGGGGTTCGAATCCCAACTCAAACTAATGACGTAGAAAATTAATTGATACTTGTTGCTACCTAGCCTGGCGCTCGGCATTAGTACGATATAGCAAGGACTGGTGAACTCAATATTTGGATAATAACTGTGACTGAGTGGGATATCGGGTCATGGTGCCAGTGGCCAGGTCTCCCGGTGGGGCAGCATTATAAAGTCAACATAGGTATGGACTGTCAAGTCAGTACCCATCCTGATATGACTTTAGATGTTGCCAGGATGTAACAATCCTGAGGCTCAAAGACAAGCGTAGGCCTTTCTCAACCATCGTAAAGCTCAAACAGAACATAAGTAAATCCAAACATAGTGGTTTAAGTTGCATGGTCCGATAAAAACATCAAATATCAGGGGGGAAATACTCATCTAGATTTAAACTTACATATCCGACTTAGATACTACTTTACTACCGCACTTATTAAGCATAGAGGCTTGGTATGCAGGTATTGCAGGTATATCAATACCTCATGCAGTTTGACGCCCCTGCCCTGCAGAGTTGTAAACCACTGCCTTGTGGTACAGGTTCTTGACAGAACCGAAAGCTAAGGGAGCAAACCCTAAACAGAAAACCATGTCACTGTGGCAGCATTAAGGGCGGTTGATGTATGGAACTCCCAACATCTCCCGACCAGCCACTCCAGGGAGAAATAGTTTTGCGCCTGTCTTGACATGTTCTTGCTGGTGTGAAACCTCTATTTGCTCCCCGGGAGAGTGCTGCTGGTAACTTGCAAAAGCCAGCAGCACTTCAACACTTTTGTAGGCAGCTTTCATGAAATGTGCTGAAGAGATCCAGAAAATAGTGGACGCTTTCTCCGATGCATCAAAGAAGTTCGGCCTAAGGAGTAACATCAAGAAGACGGAGGTGCTGTACCAATCCAACTATACAAGAACCCGAGAGGAGGAGAGCATGGTTGACGGAAACAACCTGAACTCTGTTCCGGAATTCACTTACCTCAGAAGCACTATATCAAGTGATGGACGCATTGATTCTGAAATACAGAGGAGGATGGCCAATGCTAGCGCATCTTTCGGCCGACTACGCCAGAGACTCTGGAACAACCACCATGTGTCCATTCGGGTCAAAGGCAAGATCTACCATGCAAACGTGCTATCCACCCTACTATACGGAGCCGAGGCCTGGACAGTGTACAGACAACAGGTGAAAAAGCTGCATGCCTTCATGATGCGACATCTGCGTTCAATCAAGAGGCTAACCTGGAAGGACAAAGTGACAAATAAGGAAATACTCGAATGGACGGGGCTGCCCTCTATGGAAGATCTTCTGATCAAAAAGAATCTCTGGTGGACTGGACACCTCATGAGGATGTCATCAAACAGGCTACCAAAGCAGATCCTCTATTCTCAACTGTCTTCTGGTTACAGAAAGAGAGGGCGCCCTCGTCTCCGGTTCAAGGATACCACCAAGAGAAACCTGAAGCTGAGAGACATTAAGACCGACTCATGAATGGAACTCTCACAGCAGAGAGCTAAATGGAGAGCGGCAGTCAAGTAATGAAAGCAGTCTTTGTTGCATCACGACTGACAGCAAGATGATGATGAGTGCATAGAGGCCATAATATGCCAATTTAATAGAACCTGTTACTGCTGAAGCCTGTGGGGTCAGATCTTTTAGAACCATGCCAAAATTAATTTGTTACGTTTCCACTTCAAATATCTCAGAAGTTAGCCATTTTAAATCAAAATTATGTCAAGTTAATGAAAGGTAGATTGTAACAATCAACCTAAATCAACCTAAATCAATCAATCTCACAAAAAGACATAAATTCAAGACTATCGGACAATGCAACTATAAATAGAAGCGTTGAGCTCCGTCAGCATGACACGGCACAAATAAAGCCAAAGCCTCGCGTAAAGCTGCATAGTCCGATGAAAACATACAATTTTCAAAACCAAAACAATTATCTATATTTGATTCTACATATCTAATTTAGATGCTGGTGCACTTATTAAACATTTGGCATCACATATAAGGGGATACTGAGCCAATAAAAGCTGCATAGTCCGGTGAAATATCAAATTTTCAAAACCAAACTAATCATCTAGATTTGATTTTACATATCTAACTTAGAATAGATACTAATGCACTTATTAAGCATTTGTTCCTGCAATACTGAGTCAATTTAACAGAACCTGTTACTGGAGAAGTCTATGGTGTCAGAGTTTTGACAAGCTTACCAAAACTAATTTTCCATGTTTGCACTCAAAATATCTCAAAAGTTTACCATTTAAAATAAAAGTAACTTTGAACTAATGTAAAGTAGATACTAGTGATCGATCTAATATATTTATCTCAGAAAAAATACAGAAATTCAAAATCATCGGACTCTGCAACTTTAATAGAACTTGTTACTGCAGAAGCCTAGGGTGATAGAGTTTTGGCAAGCCTGGCAAAATTAATTTAGCATGTTTGCACTTCAAATATCTCAAAAGTTAGCGATTTAAAGTAAAAGTTACTTCAAACTGAAGTAAGGTAGATTATAATGAACAACCTATTATGTTTATCCCAGAAAATGAAAGAAACTCAAAACCATCGGACTATGCAACTTTAACACAGCCTCGGTTTATATCTCCCGGGCACATTGGATTCCTGTTGGAAATCAATCAGATTGTGACTGGATTATTTATAACATTAGGCAACAGCAGGCAAAGAGCCCGACTTGTGCCTGGAGGTGTGTGTGTGTGGACAAAGACTGGGTAAGGAGGGAGGTGTGTGTGTGTGGGAGGAGAGACGCTAGGTACTATTATTAAAGGAATAGTTTGTTTGTTGTTGTTTTACGTCCTAGCAACATCTAAGGTCATATCAGGACGGGGAAAGGAATAGTTGAGGAGGGGGATAGGGGTGGGCAATTGAGTAGCTAAGTTTGTTTGTTTTTAGGAGGGGTAGGGGTGGGCAATTGAGTAGCTAAGTTTGTTTGTTTTTGTTTTACATCCTAGCAACATCTAAGGACATATCAGGATGGGTACCGACTTGTGACAGTGCACACCCATGGCGACTTTATAGTCCTGCCCTGCTGAGAGACCAGGCTACCAGCACCATGATCTGATATCCCACTCAGTCACATTATCCTGATACTGTGCTAACCAGTCCTTGTCCTATCCCATTAATGCCGAGCACCACGCTAGGTAGCAACTAGTATCAATTTTTATAAGTCATTTGTTTAACTCGGCTAGGATTGGAACTCCCAACATTTTGTGCTCTACCGATTCGGCCACTGCGTCCGGTGAGTAGCTAAGTTTGTTTGTTGTTTTAGGTCCTAGCAACATCTAAGGTCATATCAGGATGGATACCGACTTGTGACAGTGCGACCTCATGGCGATTTTATAGTGCTGCCCCACTGGGAAATCAGGCTGCCAGCACCATGACCCGATATCCCACTCAGTCACATTATCCTGACACCAAGTTAACCAGTCCATTCCCTATCCTAATAATGCTGAGCACCAGGCTAGGAAGCGACAAGTATCAATTTTTTAAATCATTGGTTTGACTCGACCGGGAACCGAACTCGCGAACTCGCGATCTTCCGTACGTGAGGCCTGTGCTCTACCGATTCGGCCACCGAGCCCGGTGAGTAGCTGAGGGAACGCCGGGTGTGTGTAGGGGGGGGGGGGGACTGAGTAAGGAGGGGGTGGAGAAGTTGGTATGAGATGAGGGTGTTGGCTGGGTAAGGAGAGGGGCGGGAAGAGGAGTGGGTGGGAGGGGGTGTGGCTAGGTAAGGGAGGGGTGGGGAGGGGTGCGTGTGGGAGTGGTGCGCATAGGGCGCCACCTAGTGGTTGCCAAGGATCACCCCCCCCCCCTCCCCACACACAGACACACCCCGTCCCCCCTCCCAGTCCAACCAAGCCGTTGCCACAACAAGAAGCCCCCGGTTGTCTATTACTGACAGCTCCGGGGCTGAGGTCCCCTCCCAGTAGGTGGCGCAGCGCAGATCGAGTCAGCGTGGCGCGTCACGGCTCACTGAGCACGTGGTCGGCGTTGTGGGGTTTTTTTTGTCAGTTTTTTTTATTCGTTTTTTGTTGGTAGTTTGTTGTTGTTAGTTTGTTGTTGTTGTTTTTGTTGTAGTTGCAATCATGGCCCATCAGGTGTGTGTGACCTGTGCACGTCATAGAGAGCTACCGTGGTTTCTGACCGCATTGTGTTTTACATATGTACACATGCCCACACCCGCACCCCCACACACCCACACTCGCACTCCCCCCCCCCCCACACACACACATCCGCACTCCCACACACACACACACACACCCGAACTCACACACACACACACACACTCACACCTGCACACACCCCACTCACACCCCACTCATACACCACTCACACACCTGCACACACAAACCTCCGGACGCGATAGCCGAATCGGTGGAGCGCATGCTCTCCGTGTGGAAGATCGAGAGTTCCATTCCGGGTCGAGTTAAAACGAGTTACAGTAAACTAAAAGTAAAACCTCTCTAAATCGACTGACCATGGATGGAACCGACTTTAAATGGTCCATTTAGGGAGGTGGTCGGTTTAGGGAGTTAAACAAACCCTGTTAGTGTTACAACAATATTTTATGGGCATCTTTTGGGACCCAAATAAAGCGACCGATCGATCTGTGGAGGTGGTCGGTTAGAGAGGTTTTACTGTACTTATACAATTGATACTTGTTGCTACCTAGCTTGGTGCTCGGCAGTAATATAATATGGACTGAGGCTGGACTGGTTAGCACAGTATCAGGATAATGTGACTGTGTGGGATAGTGGGTCATAGTGCCAGCAACCTAGTCTTCCAGTGGGGCAGCACTGCAAAGTCGCCATGAATGCCCATCCTGATATGACCTTAGATGTTGCTAGGATGTAAAACTTCGAGTTGTGTGCTCGGCCGGATGGGTACAAGTCGGTACCCATCCGGCCGAGATATAATATACACAAGCTCATCACACACGGACCCTCTCCACACCCCCACCCATGGATGTGGGTGGGGGTGTGGAGAGGGGGTCCTAAACTCATTGAGGTAGTCACCTCCATTAATATATGTGATGTATAACGCATTATACGAGTATAAATGCTAAGGGAACATATATACTTTGCTACATCCTCCATTGCCGCATTCGTGGAGTGCCCCCCCCCAGCTGTCGAGTAGTTGTGGCCCCCCTCGCGCCACACACACTGGATATACACTTTAATATATATATATATATATATATATGTGCTCTATAATCTATTATGGGAATATAAACAAGGACACTACCCCCTAGCAGTTCTCTCCCTTACTTACTCTATACCCTAATGTCACTAAGCTATTACTACCATAGGACTAGGTTA
Organism: Branchipolynoe longqiensis; assembly: GCA_030323885.1. Taxonomy (NCBI): domain Eukaryota; kingdom Metazoa; phylum Annelida; class Polychaeta; order Phyllodocida; family Polynoidae; genus Branchipolynoe; species Branchipolynoe longqiensis. The sequence continues at coordinate 24,881,754 of CM059195.1, read as the reverse complement.
GTTCCTTCATTCTCCACTGCACTGCCACCTGTGAGCAGCTCATGACCGCATGATACCAGCTGCGCCTGGTCACTACCACTACCGCTCCCTCTCAGCAGGACGGATTTTAAATATATATATATATATATAATATCATTATTTCGTTTCGAGTGAATGACAAAACGCAAATTTGGTTGAGAAATATCTCTGGCTGGCCTCAATAAGCCCTCCAAATCTTTATTTAATTCAAAGTTTAAAATTGACAAGGAAAAGCAGCAGCGAGTCCTAGACCTGAGAGGAGGACGATGTGACAGCCTGGAATGAACTCAACCTACTAATACATCGTGGCTTGTAGTCCAGGCTGCTCAAGCTGCAAGCCATCCAACCCATCACCTCATCATCATCATCATCATCATCATCATGCTGTCGGTTGCGATGCCACAAAGACTGCTTTCATTACTTGACTGCCACTCTCCATTTAGCTCTCTGCTGTGAGAGTGATGTCCATGAGTCAGTCTTAATGTCTCTCAGCTTCAGGTTTCTCCTGATGGTATCCTTGAACCGGAGACGAGGGCACCCTTTCTTTCTGTAACCAGAAGACAGTTGAGAATAGAGGAGCCAGCACCTATCCTCAGTATATAACGTAACTACTACAATGTCTTCATATCTTACTAATATTAGTACGATGATGTATACCCTATATAAATAATACATATATTTACATATGGTTGTTGTGTATATACCGTAAACCCTCCGCTCATTGCCAACCTCTGTTATAAAACCAGCTCAGTTCCCAGACACCGGTCAGCCTTACTTGACCTGCAGTTCCACCCTCCCCCCTCCCACCCACCCCCACCCCCACCTACACCCACCCACACCCACACCCCACCCACCTACACACACCTCCACCCACCCCCACCCACCCCACCCCACCCCCACCCCCACCCACCTACACTCCCACCCCCCACCCACACCCAAACCACCCGCCACCCAGTCCCCATCGAACCCTTTAGAAGCAGATGCTCTGACGTCTAGGCCTCACCGTCCGAGGTTTTCCCATCATCATATATCAATCATCCCCTGTGAACTGATACATCCGGCCGAGTGTGAATAAATACTTAATCAAGTCGTGGGGTTTGCCTCATCGATCCCGTCAGTAATATATACATATATATATATATATATATATATATATATACACACACATCTATATACACATACACACACATATATATATAGCATTCTTTACTAAGTGAATATAAACAAATAAGATTCATACTATCATATAAGGATATGTATATATTATATATATCAATTTGATGATTAAGAAGGATCCATTTCAACTGCGGGAAATTAGTCTTCTCTCTTTCCACTGCTCCTTACCCTATCTTAGTAACGCCAAACGCTACGCTATGTAGCAACAGGTGTAAATTCTGTAAGTCCTTGCTTTGACTCGATCGGAGATTGAACCCACCACCTCCTATGTGTAGGAAGCGAAGTTCAGCGACTACTGACCAACGTGGGGACAACGTCGCATCCAACAACTGTCCAACTAGGGAGAGCGACTTCCGGCGCAGCGACTTCAGCGTAAGACTGCCACGGCGCTGGCCGTGCCGAGTTGGCGTTGGTGCGCCAGGTGACGGAGGAGGGTGTGGGGGTAGAGGAGGGGGGAGGGGACCGGGTTGACAGGTGAAGGGAAGGAAGGCAGAAGGAGGAGGGGGGAAGAGGGGAAAGAGGAGGGGGAGGAGATGGGAGAGAGGAGGGGGAAGAGGGAAGAGAGGTGGGAGGAGATGGGAAAGAGAAGGGGAGGAGATGGGAGAGAGGAATGAGGAGAGGGGAGAAGGAGGGGGAGAGGGGAGAAGGAGGGGGAGAGGGGAGAAGGAGGGGGAGAGGGGAGAAGGAGGAGGGAGAGGGGAGAAGGAGGGGGAGAGGGGAGAAGGAGGGGGAGAGGGGAGAAGGAGGTGGAGAGGGGAGAGTGAGAGAGGAGAGAGGAGGGGGAGAGGGGAGAGAGAAGGGAGGAGAGGGGAGAGAGGAGGGAGGGGAGAGAGGGGGAGAGGGGAGAGAGGGGGGATAGGGGAGAGAGGAAGGAGTAGAGGGGAGAGAGGAGGGGGAGAGGGGAGAGCGGAGGGAAGAGAGGGGAGAGGGGTGAGAGGAGGGGGAGAGAGTGGGGAGAGGGGAGAGAGGGGGGAGAGGGGAGAGAGGAGGGGAGCAATAGGCACGGAGTCATGCAATCCACCAATAGACTAATTAAACTTTAAAGATTGCCTTTCCCGGCGCCATGTATCTTTGGCGCTCCCCCCCCGTCCCCCTACTTCTCTCCCCCCCCCCCCCCCCCCCCCCCCACACACACACATCCAAAACCGCCAACTCCAAGCTCCCTTCATCCTAGATAAAAGATGTAACCTCTATCTAGAGTAAGGGGTGAATGCAAAGCCAGCCTCAATCCGAAAAAAAACTGCTTTTGTGTAATTCAACTATAAACAATCTGTGGAGGTCCTCGTTCGAGAGCATTCAGTATATTAGCTTCTAGCGGAGGAACTCAGAATGACAATTTTACATAAATAAAACACCAAGATGGTAGCCAGTGGATGCTCTCGATTCAACTTTTAAAATCCATTAACTTACATAATTTCATAAATACTGTATTTCAAAAGTAGCGGGCTGTGATGATTTATAAGATTAGTCTCTGAACAATATATTTAGTTGTTTAGATTGGGAAATCATCTGATTATTGTCCATACAAGTAAAGCTTGTTTTATTTACCAATGCCTCTAGAGCACATTGATTTTTATCATCGGCTATTGGACAACAAACATATGGTAATTCTGACATATTTCTTTGGAGGAAACCCGCTGCCGCCACATAGGCTACTCTTTCCTATAAGCAACAAGGGGTCTTTTATATGCACTTTCCCACATACAGAACAGCACAAGTGGTTGGAACGGAAAATAGGCCAAACTGAAAATGGGTCCACTGAGCAGGATCGATAGGATGACAAACACCTTCAGAGGTGGACACTCTACCTCCTGAGCTATGCCCCGCTCCCTTCTGGTTATGTCCATAACCCAGCCGCCTGACACTTTTTCAATAAGATTAGTTTAGCCGCCCTATTATGGACACAGCGCTACGGGAGTAACTACCCTCATCACACTGTGCACTCATGGCGACTTTATAGTGTTGCCCCACTGGAAAACCAAGGGGACCGGCATCATGGTCCGATATCCTATTCAGTCACATTAACCTGACACTGAGTAAACCAGTCTTGTATTAAAGCTGCATAGTCCGATGAAATATCAAATTTTCAAAACCAAACCAATTATCTATTTTTGATTTTACATAGCTAACTTAGATACTGATGCACTTATTAAGCATTTGTTTCTGTGTAGAAGGCAATACCGAGTCAATTTAACAGAAACCTGTTACTGCAGAAGTCTATGACACCAGAGTTTTGGCAAGCTTGCCAAAACTAAATTTCCATGTTTGCACTCAAAATATCTGTAAGAAAATCCATTTAAAATAAAAGTAACTTTAAGCTAATGTAAAGTAGATACTAGTGATTGATCTAATATATTTATCTCATAAAAAATACAGAAATTCAAAACCATCGGACTGTGCAACTTTAACTATTAATCCTATTTATGTCGAGCGCCAAGCTAGGGACTGACAAGTATCAATTTTGTGAGTAATTAGTTTGACTCGGTTAGGGTTTGATCCCTATCCTGCACGAGAAACGAAACCAGCCGGCGCTCTTACGCTAATGCCTGGTACACACCTACTGTATACGATTCGCGCACTAAAACTCGTGACTCAACCCGACCCGCTTAAAACTGAAAACGGGCCGATTCATTTTTCGAATCGCGAATCGCAATCGTAATCGGCCCGGTTTAACCCTAAAACTGGGTTTTTATTCACGAATCGCAATTGCTCGGTGTGCGCGGGGAGTGCACACCTAGCGATTTTTGTGCGCGAAACGGGCAGTTTTAGATCGTATACGGTATGTGGGTGCGCACAAACGGTAGGTGTGTACTAGGCGTTAGTCTTACCGATTATCCCACCGCGTCCGGTGAGCATGATTGAGATACATAAGCTTATGGGGGAGGGGAGGGTGGAGGGGGGTGGGAAGAGGTACAGGGCGGGCGGGGGGAACTAGCGGGCAATACCCCCCCCCCCCCCCCACTCCCACCTCCGACACCCCACACGTCTGACGGGACCACAGGAGGCAGTGCCGGGGGGGGGGGAGGGGGGAGAGTGGGGGGAGGGGAGAGGAGGGGGTGGGCAATCTTGGCGTTAGGCGCATGATGACGTCATCAGATTGAGTGACGCAACCAGGATACAGCGGCGGGACGGTGGGCGGCGGGGAGTGGGGACGGGGAGGAAGGATAGAGGGAGGGGAGGAGGGATAGAGGGAGGGGGAGGGGAGAGGGAGGGGGAGAGGGAGGGGGAGGGGAGGGGAGAGGGGGCAGGGGCAGGGGCAGGGGCAGGGGCAGGGGCAGGGGCAGGGGCAGGGGCAGGGGCAGGGACAGGGGGAGGAGGGATAGAGGGAGGGGGAGGGGGAGGGCGAGGAGGGATAGATTGATTGATTGGTGGTTGCTTTACGCCGTGTCGGCAGCATAGGCCATATTCACGGCGAGGAGGGATAGTGGGAGGGGGAGGGGAAGGAGGGATAGAGGGAGGGGGAGGTGGAGGGGGAGGGGGGGGGGGAGGGATAGAAGGTGCGCGTCGTTCCACACCACTGAGCACAGTCCACTCAAGACCACTGAGCAGGCAGGAGCGGCGGACACCTTGGAGTAGGTGGGTGGAATGGGGGTGTGGGAGAGGAGGGAGGGGAGAGGGGGAGGGTGGAGGGGACAGGGGGCAAGGGGGCAGGGGTTGGAGGGCGGGGATAGAGACTCAGGAGCAGCAGGACGGCCAGAGGAGGCTACACTGGAGCCGGGATCGGACTGAGGGAGGGAGTCTCGGGGCCAGGGTCGGGGCTGGAGCCGGGGCTGGTGTCGGATGGGGACCGGAAGGACCGCGCCGGTAAGCCGGCGCACGCCGCTACATACGCCGGTGTGCATGGCACGGGCTCGGGACGCCGAGCGACCGGGGGAGCAAGGAAGGAAGGACAGACTGCAGCTATGTACACCTGTACGGCCTCACACACACACACACACACACACACAATGCATGTCCTCGCGGCACGGTTTCCAACACCAGTACCATGAACTGGCAGGAGGTGGGGGTGGGGCGGGGTGTTGGAAGGGTGGGTGGGGTAGTTGAGTTGTTACACCACACCTGACTGACCCAGCCATCAACAAAAAAGCAAACGCACCTACTCCAGAAGCCGCAACGCCCACCTGCACGCAAACCGCCGGAGTGGTGCAGAAATGTAAGTACTGTTTCACGCAGAACCATCTGCAGTGACTGAACTGTTGCCATCTGGAGTATTTGTTGTACAGTAAAACCTCTCTAAATCGACCGACTATGGGACCGACTTTAAATAGTCCATTTAGGGAGGTGGTCGGTTCAGGGAGTTGTTGTTATCGTTACAATGGTATTGTATGGGTGATAGTTTGGGACCCAAATAAAGCGGTCGATATAACTTTTAAGGGAGTGGTCAATCTGTGGAGGTGGTCGGTTAGAGAGGGTTTTACTGCAGTTGCAGGTGTCGTTATCATTGTTTTAGTTGTTGTCTAACTCAGCATTAGTCCGGAGAGGTGGAGAGAGAGTAGGAGATAGGGAGCAAGGAGAGACAGTGATAGTGAGAGTGAGAGAAGGTGTGAGTGACTTGGAGGTTTTACGCCATGTCGGCAGCTATGGCCATATTCATGGCGATCGGCAGAGGAGGAGAGAGCATTCTCTGTGGTGGAGTGGTTAGAGTGTCTGACTTTTTTCTAGGTCAGACACCCAATCTGAGGGTTGGCGTTTCGATTCCCCGTGCCCCCAGCTCTGCCAATTTGGATTTCCACCGCTGTGTATAACTTACAGCGTCATCAAAGGCCGGTTGCTCTCATATCATGTCTATGTGGTGTGGGAGGTTTAAAATCCCTTGGGTCGGTAAAATTGTAGGCTCGGGCTTTCTATCAACCAGCAGTGGAGTGGGGAAGACCAGTCGTCTGTGACTGGGATTTCCCCTGCTTGGGACAACTAATGTACAAAAAAAAATGAGAGACAAATAAGTGTTCACACTTCCTGTCTACCATTCGCTATATCGCTACATCGCAAGGAGAGACATGGAGAGGAGGAGAGAGAGAGAGGATGAGAGGGAAAGGGAGGGAGAGAAAGAGGGAAATAGAAGGGGAGAGACAGAAGGAAAGAGAGGTGGAGATAGAGAGAAGGATACACAGAAAGAGGGGAGAGAGAGAATGAGAGATACCGAGAGAGAGATAGAGGAAGGGAGGGAGAGAAACATACAGAGAATTTCAGACGGAGAGACAGAGGTAGGTTAGGCCACCTGGTGGCCACTTTAGGCTCTAGAGGGACGCCGGTCGCAACGCCGTGGCGAGTTACGGGTAAACATGGCGTCTGGTCGTCATGGCGACAACCAATCAGTGATTACCGCACTCGGCATTGCGGGAGGCGAGGCGTGTGGGTATGTGCGTGCATGTGCACGCGTGTGTGTTGCGTGTGCGTGTGTATATATATATATATATATATATATATATATGGGGTGTGTAATAATAATTATACAAGTATAAAGGGGCGGAGGTGTTGATATGTATTTATTATCGTATAATAATAAAGTAGTTGTTCGTGTATATGAATATTGCCCAATGGTCAGCTAGATTGGATTCATCCAAATATGTTAATGTCAGTGTGTGTATGTGTACTTAAGTGTATCGGTGTGCGCGTGTGATACCAGTTCATGGTGGTGGTGGTGGGAGGGGGTAAAGGTGTGGGAGATCGAACTTGAATTCACTGAAAACTGGATCATTGTCTTAGACTGTAATTGCTTATCTTGAAAGACTAGCTGCGAGTGTGTGGCAGGTTAAAGACTGTAGTCAAGACACAAGTCGGTGGTCTGTGATGGACTTAAAACTGCAATCGTCAGTGTGTGCTGTGTTTAAAACTGAAGGCATTAACGGAAATCCTTATTATGTGTTGAGCTTAAGACTGCAGTCATCAATGTCTGCTTGGGTGAATACTGCAGTTATCAGTGTATGTCAGGCTTAAGACTGCAGTCATCAGTGTATGTCAGGCTTAAACCTGCAATCAGCAGTTTATGTCAGGCTTAAGACTGCAGTCATCATTGTATGTCAGGCTTAAGACTGCAGTCATAAGTGTATGTCAGGCTTAATACTGCAGTCATCAGTGTATGTCAGGCTTAAGACTGCAGTCATAAGTGTATGTCAGGCTTAAGACTGCAATTTTCAGTGTTTGTCAGGCTTAAGACTGTAGTTTTTAACATGTGGTGGGTTTAAGACTGAAATGGTCTGCCAAGGTCTATTCATCAGTACATGGAGGTTTAGGACCGTAATCGCTGACGACGGTCCCGTCGTTGAGTCGCTAAGTGTGCCGGTGTCCCTAACCTCTAGCATGCCGGCGAGTAGATAAAAGATTCACCCGTTGTAGTACACGGGTGAAGACCAGCCTTATGTAAATACGGGGGAAAATAGCATTAATATGAAAGTGAGGCTACAGTATGAAAGTGAGGCTCCATATGTGGCTCCAGTATCAAATGAATACTTCTATAGGCGCAGAGTTGGTGAACTGGGCGAGAATGCAAAAAGACAAGATGGCGGGCCGCAGAACGCCGTCGATTTCACTTTTAATCTTATTAAACTAGATATTATATTATGTTTTTAAACTCAAAAGTAGCGGGTAAATAATAAGATATAGGTAAAGAATAAATGTTGCTTGTTAGTTTGTTAAATTAGGCTCTCAATTCTTTGACCCGTTTTTTCGCCACCTTTTACACAAGGCTGGTTTGCACCCCTACTGCAGCAGTACGGGGTGAATCTTGTACCTAGCCGGCGAGCTGAGAGATTCACCACTCTGATCATTATCGGAATAAGGTTGTTCACACGCCCACTCGTTGAAAAGGCAACATGGCGGCCATGTGGCGGTCGTTGCTGCGCATGGGTAATGGGCGCTGCCTGCGCAGGCGCATGCCAACGGGCAAGCGCGTCATCACTGGCGCGGGGCGCTGTCTCGGAATTCCCACAGATCGATTTACCTGAATGGCTGCCGCTGTGGCAAGGGGGGGGGGGGGGGGGAGGGGGGGGTTGCAGTTTGCTAACAGTAAGTCAATCCTTTCTGCCAAATAACTTTGCTGTTAGTTAAATACTTTATGGGAATGCCCACACCGACCATTCGTTGATTGAATTTTATTATTTAATATATAATGTTCAGTATCAGGATAATGTGACTGTGAGATATCGGGTCATGCTGGCGGTGGACTGGTCTCTTAATAGTCTAAAGCCCCGTTCACACTGGCGAGTTAAAACGATTCATTTAAATCGACTTGCCTAGTTCGACTCACATTCGCCGTGTGGACGCTACGCTAAAGTGATCTAGGGCTGAATCGATTCATCTAGTTTGCTTCAAGTAAACCACCTCCTGAGGTAGTATAGATGAAGCGATTTAGCTGGTTCCCGGGCGGTGATAGTGTAAAATAGCGGTGCTCACCGGATACAGGCTCAGGTGTAACTATTGCTGGTGCCCGGCAGTGTTAGGAACCGATTAGGCCGAAATCTATTGAATGTGATCATATTTAACAGAATTACATACTCAAATAATGAAATTTAATTAAATTAACCCTAAATTCCAAGCGATATTAACGTAGCAGCTACATTGGCATCGTTATTCATATTGTCAAATCGACTAGTGTAAACTAACCAAATAGCAGTGCTCGCCGGATACAGGGGGGGGGACTTGCTCATGCGCAGATATCGATTTCCGCCTTAAACCGCTCCGTGTGTGGACACGACACTAAATCGATTCATATAAATCGACTTGTCTAAGTCGACATAAACTTTGCCCGTGTGAACACAGCTTTAGTACGACAGCATGTTAAAGTCGTCATCAGTGTGCACTCTCACAAGTCGGTGTAATGTATGAGGCACACGGAATGTATGGAATGTTTGTTTGTTGGTTGGTTGTTGAAGTTGTACATCCTGGCAACATTTAAGGTCATATTAGGACGGCACTCTGTGGAATGTCCTGGTCGCCGCAGGGCGGTGTAAACCCGAGGGGTACCGACCTGTAAGTTCACGCGTACATAGTTAAATCGGTTTAGTTAAGCTGGACTAACTAAATCGATTTAGTGCTGTGTTCACACATTCAGAGTTTTGAAAGTTGTCGCATTCACACACTCAGTAGTCAAACTGGTTTAAGGAGGGTTGATTGGTTTTTGGAGTTTTACATCCTGCCAACATCTAAGGTCATATCAGGACTGGTACTGCCTTTTGACAGTGTGCACTCATCAGCACCATGACCTGATATCCCATTTAGTCACATTATCCTGGCACTGAGCCAACCAATCCTTGCCCTATCCTAATAATGCAGAGCACCTCTCTAGGAAGCGACAAGTATAAATGTTGATGGCATTGGTTTCACTCGATCAGGTGGGTTCGAATCCCACAATCTACCAAATCTGGAGACGGACGCTCAACTCATTTGGCTATCCCATATGGTATATTTATAACATTAGATGCTGCCAGGATATTAAACCCCAATGAACGACAGACAAACATATTGAGATGTGCATAGTGGGTCTGGAGGCCATAACGACCAGGCACAGCTGGCATACAAGTATCAAAGCCAATGAATGACTAGTGGCTCCAGTGTGACAGAATCTGAAACTACGCGCATCATGGAGTAGAGCCTAGATAAATGGTATATAATAATAGAGCAAACTGAAGAGAGTCAGTGTCCTTGTTTATATTCCCATAATAGATTATATAGCGCATATATGTGTATATATACATACATATTATGCATGTATGTGTGCGTGTGCAGTTGTGGAACCAGCCAAATAGACAGTAGTAGCGCGTAGTAGCGCCTTGACCTTGAACTCTCTGGTCATATTGGCCAGGTTCCAGGCTCTCTCTCTCTGTGCTGTGGTTGCTGTGTCTTGGAGGTTCAACATTTGTGCTTGTAGAGGTGACAAACATGGGTTCATTTAGTCGCTTCTCGGCAGGTGTCGCTGGTTCCCAGAGGCGGGAAAACCTGGGAGGTGGGGGTAGGGGGGGGGGGGCTGTATGTCAATTGAACTGAATGGTTTGAATTAAAGTAGCATAATCGGGTGGTTTAGACTTTCTGCTACATCTTTTAGATACATGTATAAGGGACCATCCAAAATTGTAAATATTTTTCACCGTTACACAAAGAGTAGTACTTCACAGCGCCCCCTCCCACCAAAAGTAGTACAGATCAACCTTTTATAGGCCGAATGAGTTGAACACCTGCCTCACATTTTGGATTCGAACCCTGGTCGAGTCAAATCAATGACTTAAAAATTGATGCTTATCGTTTCCTAGCCAGGCACTTTGCATTATTAGGATAGGGCAAGGACTGGTTGGCTCAGTGTCAGGATAATGTGACTGAGTGGGATATCAGGTCATGGTGCTGGCAGCCTGGATTTCAAGTGGGGGAGCACTATAAAGTGGCCATGAGTGTGTACTGTCACAAGTGAGTACCCGTCCTGATGTGACCTAAAACTCCAACAACCAACCATCTCTCTAGTGATAGTGACCCCCCCCCCCCCGCCTCACAAGCCTTCCCGTCATGCACACCTTGTGCCCACGTGACCGGTGGGGAGGGGGCGATCAGGATTCATCTCCGCGTCTCAGAACGCCAGTCGCTTCTGCTACACCTTCAGCAACGAGGCGACGGCGACTGACACTCTGGAATGAGACAATACGAGACTGTGGACGTGAGTGTGTGTGTGTGTGGAGAGAGAGAGGAGAGGGGACGGGGGATGGAGTGTGATGCCGGCCAGTCTCACCAGAGGGCACTGGGTGCTCATATTGCACATGTTGCGCCAAGTGAGCTCGTCTGTACCCGGATGTGGGCCGTGGTTACTCAGTGGTGGGTTGGGGGCGGGGGCAGTGGGGGAGGAGGCAGGGACAGTAGGGGTGGGGGTAGTTGGGTGGGGGCAGTAGGATACACCTGCCTGTGACTGTGCCCACTCCTACATGTTCACCTCCCTCCTACCCGCACACACCCACCCACCACCCCTCTCCACCCGTGCCGGATCACTTGAGACTTTATTGCTGCTGTTCTGAAGTACATTTTTCTCACTGGATCTTTAATGTCTGACCTGGGACCAATACTGAAGTTTGACACTCTTCGCTCCCATTCCCAACCTCCCCTTCTCTCTCTCACTCTATCCGCTCCCCCTCCCCCATCTCTCCCCCCATCTCACTCGCACTCCCTAAATATCACTCCCGCTCTCTTTCTCTTCCCTTTACCCCCCCCTCTCTTTCTCGACCCTCTCTCCTTTTCAATTCCTCTCCCATTCTCCCACTTCCTCCCCCCCCCTTCTCCCCTTTAACTCCCACTGCGCACTCCTCTCGGTTTCTCCCTTTTCGCTCCCTCTCCTTTTCTCAATCTCACCCCTTCCTATCTCATCTCTCCCCCTTTATTTTACTCCCTCTTTCTCTCTTTCTTCCCCCCGCGCTCTCTGTACTTCTTCTTCTCCCTTACCCTCCCCCCCATTCTCTCCTCGTCTTTCCCCTTCTCTACCCTCTTCTCCCCCTCTCCCATCCTCCTCCTCCCCCCTCCCTCTCCCCTTATTTCTCGCTATCTGCCCCGCTGTCCTCCACTCCTCAACGTCCCTTCCCCTCTCCCCCTCCCCCTCTCTCCCCCTCTCTCCTCATATCTCTCTTTCTCTCTCCCTCTATCGCTCCCTCTCTGCCCCTCTGTCCTCCCCTACCCCCCCCCCCCCTTTCGTCCTTTCTCCCCCCCCCCCCCCCTCTCCACCTCTCCACCCCCCCCTCCCACTGTGTGAATGAGTGTTGGTTTAAAGGTGCATAGTCCGATGGTTTTGAGTTTTTCTCATTTTCTGAGATAAGCATATTAGGTTGATCGTTAAAATCTACCGCAGTTTAGTTTGAAGTAAGTTTGATTATAAATGGCGAACTTTTGAGATATTTGAAATTAATTTGGGCAAGCTTGCCAAAACTGTAACACCATAGGCTTCTGCACTAACAGGTTCTATTCAATTGCCTCCATATTCCCTTATATGTGACGACAAATGTTTAATAAGTGCACCATTATCTAAGTTAGATATGCAGAATCAAATCTAGATAAATTGTTTTTGTTGTGAAAATTTGATGTTGTCATCGGACTATGCAGCTTTAATATCATGTCACTATCAGTGTTGTGAGTTGACTCTGTCTGCCGGACTCGTGTGAGGAGGGCTGTGACTAGTGTGAGTGAACGGGCGGGGTTGGGGGGAGCGGGCGGGGGGGGGGGGGGTCCGGGCCGGTCGCCATACAGGTGGCAGTGCACACTTCAGGATGACGCATGCGCAGTGCGTCTCGGGCCGCGACGGGACGCAGACCGGGAAGGGGCCGGGCAGGGAATGGGAGCAGATCTGACGGGAGCTGGGTGGGCACCTGGTAGGGACCTGACGGGGACCGGGTAGAGAGACGTACAGACACCGGGTGGGAACCGGGTAGGGAGACGGTGCAGGGACCGGGTAGGGACTGATGGGGACCGGGTAGGGATCCCGTACATGGACCAGGTAGGGAGACCATACAGCGACCGAGTAGGGACTGATGGGGACCGGGTAGGGAGACCGTACAGGGACCTGGTGGGGACCGGGTAGGGAGACCATACAGCGACTGGATAGAGACTGACGGGGACCGGGTAGGGTGACCGTACAAGGACTGGGTAGGGACAGGGTAGGACTTGACGGGGATCTGGTAGGTACCGGGTAGGGACCTAATGTGGACCAGGCATAGACCTGCATAAACTAGTATCATGGGACCGGGTAGGGACCATAAAGAACTGGGTAGGGACCGTTCAGGGACTGGGCGGGGAATGGATGCGGACCGGGTTGGAATTTGATGGGAACCATAGAAGGACCGGTAAGGACCAGGTAGAGACCTGAAGGGGACCAGGCGGAGACTGAACATGGTCTGTAAAGGGACCAGGTAGGAACCATAGAGGGACCTAACAGGGACCGGTAAGGGAACTGGCAGGGATCGGTAAGGGACCTGATGAGGACCACAGAGGGACCGGATGGGGACCAGGTAAAGGGACCGGATGGGGACCAGGTAAAGGGACCGGATGGGGATTGTAGATGTACCAGGCAAGTGTAGATATTACTACTTAATTGCAGTATAAAGCATTATACCAATATTATTATTAATGGAGATATTCTACTCGTGGCTTAGGTAGTGATGATCGATGTGTTGATTTAGGACATTTGCAGCTCGAGCAGCCTGGAATACTGATCACAAGCATTACGGTGAAATGAGTCGCTGCCGGCTGTCAGATCATTCATACTTATCACCAGGCACCAGCTGCGGTTATTTACACCCCCATCACACCAATGTGGTCGGGGTGGAATGTGGCTGCAAGAACAATTTGGGCATGCTCAAAGTTCTGGAGCACCATTCCGTTCTAGCCCATCCATTCGGTTTGTAAAAAGACCATAAAAAGTTGCTATTATGTCCATTCCGTTCGCACACAGTTGGAGTCCATTCAGCAACACTTTCAAGAACGTAGTGAGAACTAGTTTGGTGTGATGGGGGTATAACTTGAAGTTCACAGCGATGTCGAATTTTGATGTGTAGAATAAAATCTAGATAAATATTTTGGTTTAAAAGAAAATTGATACTTTCATCGAACAGTGCAGCTTTAATAATAGAACTCAGAAGGCTGCTTGAGTTAGCAGTGATTTGCTAGACCAATCGGTTGTTAGTTTGTTTCTTTGTTGGGGTTTTACACCCTAGCAACACCGAAGGTCATATCAAGCTGTTGTTCTAGTGAGTTCATCGCAGTGGGCTAATAGAGGAATGTGATTTTCCAACGGATTCGCGGATTTCCGAGTTTGTTAAAATAATGAAATAGGTCATTCTTGTGATTCTTGCAGATCCGGTGAAAAAATAGTTAGTGTTAGATAGGGGAGGGGGGTCGTAAGGGATTGACTTGTACCTTGGAAGCCAGGTGTTTTGCCGGTAATACTGGCTTGCACATTTTCATTTTTTTCAATTAGAATTGTCCCCATTGCTACATGTATGCATACCATCAAAACCTTATTATTATTAAGTGTTACTGTCTATATAAAAAAGAAAAATGTATATTTCCTGCTGAAAATTCTACTTTTCAGGCCCTTAAAATGCATAAATTCCATTAGCTTCTGGGGTCGCTGCCCCCTGGGTCCCCACTGGGGTCCTTCCCAGACCACTTTCGGGGCGTAGGTAGCCCCTAAACCTTTGGTCTGACTTTCAAATTTTGTGTTGCTGATGGCCAATCACATCCCCATTAATAATACATATGTGAATAACTATGTATTGAGCATATATTAAAGTTGCATAGTCCGATGAAAACATCAAATTTTCAAAACCAAAACCCTTATATAGACATAATTCTATGTATTCACCTTTGATACTGGTGCACTTATTAAGCATGTTTTGCTGCATAAATGGTTTGTAATAAGTCAATTTAATAGAACATGTTACTACTGAAGTCTATGGTGCCAGATTTTTGGCGTGCTTGCCAAAATTAATTTAGCATGTTTTGACGTCAAATATCTCCAAAGTTAGCCATTTAAAATATAAATTACTTCAAACTAAACTAATATAGACTATAGTGATTGGCATAATGTATTTATCTCAGAAAATGTCAGAAATTCAAAAGCATCGGACTATGCAACTTTTACTACATAATTATATATAGGATGTATAGTTATTCATTATACAAGTATAGATAGGCGGACACTCAACTTACATTATTTATTATTCGGGTTTGATCTGTTTCGAACCATTTGCTGCGGAGGTGAGGTCCATTTTCCTCGGGCCTCATGACTCCTTTCTGTCTGATAAATGGACTCAGAGGCACTGCACAGCTTCTCTCCCATTCATCTCCAGATTTGTTATTTCTGTGTCTATTGTTGTTCTGGTGAGAATACCTTTTTCTCGCCAAGCTGATATAAAATTACCAACCCATTACTCATTGTCTTGATAGTCGGTTGGTTGTTGGAGTTTTACATCCTGTCAACATCTGAGATCATATCAGGACGGACACTGACTTGTGGCAGTGTGGACTCAGGGCGACTTTATAGTGCTACCCCACTGGGAGACCAGGCCACCAGCACCGTGACCCGGTAGTGATATCCTACTCAGTCACATTATCTTGACACCGAGCCAACAACTCCTTATCCTGATCTAATAATTCTGAGCACCAAGCTAGGAAGTCATTGGTTTGAATCGACCGGGAATTGAACTCCCGACCTTCTGCGTGGGAGGCTTACGAACTACCGAATCGGCCACTGCTCCAGGAAAATTGTCTTGTTATTTGTAGCCCCTTTTCTATATTAACATATATATATATATGTATATATATATATAACATAGACACACTGTACTTATTATATATGCCACTAAGCGAGCAGCCGTCTTTACACCACCCCCTTATCTGTGTCTTTCAGACGCTCGCCAACATCGGACACTTTCGGTCGGGGACCAGCCGGGTCGCTGATGACGTCACTCCTTTCTGAGCGTGGTGCGGTATATTTCTGCGTCCACTTTTCCAAATCAAGTTGAACGCAGAGATGTACATCACTTCCGTCAGAACTATCACGTGACACCCAGAACCAGAAGCAGCCACCACTCCACGCGGCCTCTGGCCCCGGGGAACCTTCCAGAGGACATCCCAGTTCGGCCTGTTGCCGGTGATGCGGATTCCGAGGGACACCAGTTTGCCAGGGACACTTCCATTCAAATGCATTGTTAACGGCCGTGAGCAATTCTTCCTACAGAAGAAGTCAAATATCTCTCAAATTACACCATCTAGAAACAAATCGCTTGGTACACATATAGAAAACATCTTTACCATAAAGACTATATTAAATTTATAAGGTTAGGGTTCTTGATTTCTATTAATTTTGAATAAAACTAACGTTTTGCACTGCGTGTACCGTCAAACTCAAGGCATTGTCAATGGTCGTGAGCAATGTTCATACAGAAAATACAGAAGAAGTAAAATATCTCTCAAATTACACCATCTAGAAACAAATCGTTTGGTACACATATAGAAAACATCTTTACCAAAAACTTTATATTAAATTTATGAGGTTAGTGACGATGCTGTTCGATTTTGACGCATGTGCAGAAGCGATGTGTCCCTCGCAAACTGGTGTCCCTGGGAAACCGCAACACCAGGCCCACTATTGCTGGTTGCTGGTGTGTGTTGTTTGGTGTCGGTTATGGCGTTCCTACTAATCCCTCATTAACGATTCAGATCCAATATTGCACACATGTGTTACTTTAACACAGCAGGGGAGCGGGACGTAACTCAGGCGGTAGCATGTCCACCTGTGATGGTGTTGATAATCTGATCGATCCCACTCAGCAGACCCATTTGCAGTTTGGGCTATTTTCCGTTCAAGCCAGTTGTCCACTACTGGTTCATCAAATCCTGTGGTATGTGATATCATGTCTGTGAGAGAGTGCATATAAAAGACCCCTTGCTGCTTATCAGAAAGAGTAGCCTATGTGGCAGCAGCAGGTTTCCTCCCAAAGAAATATGTCGATGGTAAAAATCAATGCGCTCTAGAGGCGTCGTTAAATAAAACAAACTTTCCTTTTTAACACAACGGTGCATTCAGCTCAGCCGAATACCACTAGTGCCGTTTGATGTCACTGGAATATAGTTCCATATCGAATAACAAAAGGGCCGTGTACGCGGGCAAAAAAAGTGAAATACACAATTGTACATACCTGGATGCATCATAATAGTCCTCGTGAATAGGCACAGTGATTTCAAATGGGACTCAGACTTTGGCTTTGTCCCATTTGAAATCACAGTACCCGACCACTCAGCTATGTGCATATATTATGCAAAATCCGTGTATTTCGAATACAGTATTATCCGAGGCCACACCAAGGTCGATACACATTCCAGAAGCCCTATGGAATCAAACCCCATATTAAGGCAGCAATGCGTTAATTATCAAATGATTTTAGCTTTCAAACCATGGTTATTTCTTTAATCTGTAGAAGCTACACTTTTCATTGTATTGTAAATGGGTTCGCTACAATGCCGGGCCGACATAAACCGACATCGGCCGTGGGATACACTTAGATTGCAGTCGGGAATGTCGACATAGGTATGTTTGTCATTTTTCTGGTTACTTCTCTCACTAACCCCAAAGAAGGCACATATTTGCTGAAGTCCCTGCAATGTACTCAATTCCGTACATTGTAAGCACTGTTTTTAAATGTACACAATGTGTTGCAATGTACACAATGCATTGCAGTGTGCACAATGCGTTGCCATGTACACGATTCATTGCAGTGTACACGATTCGTTGCAGTGAATGCAATTCATTACCATGCACGCGATTCATTGCAGTGTACACGATTCGTTGCAGTGAATGCAATTCATTGCCATGCACACGATTCATTGCAGTGTACACGATTCGTTGCAGTGAATGCAATTCATTGCCATGCACACGATTCATTGCAGTGAACACGATTCGTTGCAGTGAATACAATTCGTTGCCATGCACACGATTCCTTACAATGTGTGTGATTCATGGCAGTGTATTGCAGCGTACCCAATCCTTTGCAGTGCACACAATCCTCTGCAGTGTGCGCCATTCGTTATCATGCGCACAGTTCTTTGCCGGATATATACTTGTGATGGTGTTCTGAACTTGCTGTTGGGTACATAATTCTTTGCAGTGTACACGCTTTTCCGTCGTGTACATAGTTCGCTATCATGTACGCAATTCAGTGCTGTGTACATGATGAGTTCATTGCAGTGCGTGTATTTTATTACAGTGTGGACATTCGCTGTCATACACACGATTCGTTGTAGTGTAGCAATTCAATGTAGTGACTTTTTATGGTTGGTTTGTTGTTGGAGGTTTGCGTCCCGGCAACATTAAGGTCATATCACGATGGGTACCGACTTGTGACAGTGCACACAAATGGCGATTTCATAGTACTGCCCCACTGGGAGATCAGGCCACCAACACCATGACCTGATATCCCACTCAGTCACATTATCCTGACACTGAGCCAACCAGTCCTTGCCCTATTCTATTGAATGCCGAGTGTCTGGCTAGGAAGCGACAAGTATCAATTCTTAAGTCATTGGTTTGACTCGACCAGGATTCGAACCCGTGGGTTCGAATCCTGCATTGCATGCAGTGTGACGACTTCCTTACTCGGCAACCTGCCTGTATTAGCCCCGCAGAGCAGTCATGCCCCCTGGCGTGTATCCAAAGAACTATGGCCGCCTAGACAATACCGGCCACCCGCACAATGCCGGAGAGTGAAGTTAGAGTTCTTAACGTTGCATACTCCGATGGTTTTGAGTTTCTGTCATTTTCTGAGATAAATATATTAGCGTGATCGTTATAATTTACATTAACCTACTTTGATGTAACTTTTATTTTAAATGGCTAACTTTTGAGATATTTGAGGTGCAAACATGCCAAATTAATTTTGGCAAGATGCCAAAACTCTGACACCATACTGTTCTATAGTAACAGGTTCTACTAAATTGTCTCAGTAATCCTCTTCTATGTGGTGACAAATGTTTAATAAGTGCACCAGTATCTAAGTTAGATATGTAGAATCAAATCTAGATAATTGTTTTGGTTTTTAAAATTTGATGTTTTCATCAGACTATGCAGCTTTAACATTGGCCAACAAATGACGTCACTTTGACATTGAAATGTCTAAAGCGGGGAATTGTCTGAAATGAAAGCAGTTTCCTCAGAGCATGCGGCACAGTGAGCTGCTACCCGCATTCGTTCTTATGACTGTTGTTATAGGGCGGGTTGGTGGTATGCAGGTATTGCAGGTATACCTCAGGAAGTTTGACGCCCCTGCCCTGCAGAGTTGTAAACCACTGCCTTGTGGTACAGGTTCTTGACAGAACCGAAGGCTAAGGGAGCAAACCCTAAACAGAAAACCATGTCACTGTGGCAGCATTAAGGGCGGTTGATGTTTGGAACTCCCAACATCTCCCGACCAGCAACTGTAGGGGCAAATAGTTTTGCGCCTGTCTTGACATGTTCTTGCCCGTGTGAAACCTCCAGTTGCTCCCCGAGAGAGTGCAGCTGGTAACTTGCAAAAGCGAGCAGCACTTCAATACCTTTGCAGGCAGCTTTGATGAAATGTACAACCGCACAGAGAGCGGCAGTCAAGTAATGAAAGCAGTCTTTGTCGCATCGCGACTGACAGCATGATGATGATGATGATGATGATGGTGGTGGAAATTGTCTGTTAGACCTTTTCCACAGACCATGCTCCTTGCTACCCACATCATTAGTTCTTCCCATGGCCATCAGAGAATGGGCTGATTGTGGAAATCTGTATAAGACCTTTTTCACAGGCCATGTGCATTGGATTCCTACACACATTAGTTCTTCACACCGACATCAGAGAATGGGCTGGTTGTGGAAATCCTTTACGAGACCCTTTTCCACCCCGCGAATAGCCGATGGTTACTTCTTGTGCTGGGGAGGTCGTTAAAATACATAAAAAAATACCCTTTTCCCACTCGATTAACCAACTCGGGTCACCATAGTCACTTTTTGGCGCATGTGCACATCCTACAACTCAGGTCGAATAATCGAATATGATTCTCCACGCTCGGGGTGGAAAAAATGGTGGCTTAATCCAAAACTTGTTTCTTTTGTTTAATAACTGATATAACTACAGCAAAATAGGATTTAAAGTATTTAATGATTGCATAGTTTAGTTATATTTCCATTTAATTAATCTGGGTTATTAAAAAAAAAGAGAAAAAAGCATTAAAACAACACCTAGGACTTGTACTGGTAGCTGTTATCTTACAGGTACCAGCACAAATGTAACGACATCGCTCCTAGCCACCCCTAGCCAAGACCTGGGTTACTGGGGTTGGGACTTTTTGCACACGGCATGTGTATTCACGGTGTTCTATTTGAAATTCTAGCAACTCGGGTGACCCGAGTCGACCAGGTCGTGTTAATCGAATACGACCCATAAGGTCTCTGTAGCGGAGCATGCTCCACAGTGAGCTGATGATGCACACCACATTGGTTCGAGTCATTCCCACCAGAGGGCAGATTTGTGGTCGATATCCACTATAAATATAAGACCTTTTCCCATAGGGCCCAGTGAGCTGCCACCAACAATAGCAGTTCTCACTACTGCCACCAGAGTGCGGGTTTATGGTGGAAATCGCCTGTTCCCATGATGCAACTTTTTTCCAACCACAATTAATGTGAGTATCACTATAGGAGTCTGGCGGGGTGGGGTGGGGGGCATGGTGGGGTGGGGGATAAGTGGCGGGGTGGGGTGGGGAGTAAATGTGAACGCGTGAGAGAGCATGGTAGGGGTGGAATTGATTCGCTAACTGACGTCACGGACTAAGTTCGCGCGAGATCTCGGTATAATTGACGCGCCAACGTCACGCAGCGGTGATCACGACCGCCAGGCGTCCGTCAAGCGCGACGGCCACTTCCGGTTGGAGCTTCATTGGCCCTCATTACGCATGCGCGGCGGGCGGCCCTGGCACGTGACAATGGCCACTTAGGTCACGTGGAGTCTGCGTGCGCAGACGTTCTGCGCACGTGGTGTTCGAGGCGTGAACAAAAAAACAAATACAACACAACAACTAGCAAAAAAAAACCACAAAAAACCGCACAAGTAAACAACAATTAATTTGTTTTTAAAACCGTCACCTCACTCTCCCTCGGGTAGGTTTGGTTTACAAGCCAGACGGCGTTCAACTTACTCAAACTGGAGTTAGAAAGGCGATGGGTGAGAGAGGCAGAGGGCGGTTAGTGCTTGGACAAAGTTCTTGATGCCTTAAATAATTGATGTTTTAATTATGCGCGCATTGTTTGTGTTGAGCTGATTACCAAAAAAAATTGTGTTGTTTTGAAATTACCACCGAGCTGCTCTGTGGATGGAGAGCGCAGAGGTTTAATGATAAATGTTTCGCGAAGGAACAAGACTAGTGAGTTTATGGTGGGTGTGGGACCAGTATACAGTGGGTGCTGGACCATGCATGGTAGCTGTGGGACCAGTGTAAGGTGAGTGTGGGACCAGTGTATTGTAGGTGCTGGACCATATATGGTAGGTGTGGGACCCGTGTAAGGTGAGTGTGGGACCAGTGTATTGTAGGTACTGGACCATACATGGTAGGTGTGGGACCAGTGTAAGGTGAGTGTGGGACCAGTGTATTGTAGGTGCTGGACCATACATGGTAGGTGTGGGACCAGTGTAAGGTGAGTGTGGGACCAGTGTATTGTAAGTGCTGGACCATACATGGTAGGTTTTGGACCAGTGTAAGGTGAGTGTGAGACCAGTGTATTGTAGGTGCTGGACCATACAAGGTAGCTGTGCACCAGTGTAAGGTGAGTGTGGGACCAGTGTAGTGTAGGTGCTGGGCCACACATGGTAGCTCTGGGACCAGTGTAAGGTGAGTGTGAGACCAGTGTATTGTAGGTGCTGGACCATACATGGTAGGTGTGGGACCAGCATAAGATGAGTGTGGGACCAGTGCATTGTAAGTGATGGACCATACATGGGAGGTGTGGGACCAGTGTAGGATGAGTGTTGGACCAGTGTAGGTGCTGGACCCTACATGCTAGGTGTGGGGAAAATGTAAGGTGAGTGTGGGACCACTGTACAGTAGGTGCTGGACCGCACATGCCAGGTATGGGGGCCAGTGTATGGTGAGGGCATGGGACCAGTGTACAGTGGGTGATAGGTGCGATTCCAGTATATGGTGAGGGTATGGGACCAGTGTACAATGGGTACTGGACCATACATGGCAGGTGTGGCATCAGTGTACAGTTGGTTCTGCACCACACATGGCAGGTGTGGCATCAGTGTATGGAAAGGACATATACATGGGTGCGGGACAGTCATGATAGGTGTGGGACCAGTGTATGGTGAGTATGGGACCAGTGTACCGTGGGTGTGGGACCATACAAGGCAGGTGTTGCATCAGTGTATGGTGAGGGCATATACATGGGTGCGAGACATTCATGATAGGTGTGGGACCAGTGTAAGGTGAGTATGGGACCAGTGTACAGTGGGTGTGGGACCATACAAGGCAGGTGGGGGATCCGTGTGGGCTGAATGTAAGACAAGGGTCCAACTTGCGCTCACCTCGATAGTACCGGCTGAAGAGTGTCAGTAGTATGTGGATATGTCGGTTTGGGACAGGCATTGTGGTCACTCATCGTGGGGGTGGCGGGGCTGGTGTTTTCTCAGTCACTCACTCACTCACTCACTCACTCAAGTACTCATGACGGTTCCCACATTTCGCGAATCTGCAATTTATGATTCTCCCAGCATTTAAAGGCCAGAGTCTCAAATGTAGGATGAATTCATTGGTTGCCAATTAAGACCCCGTCCGTCCCTCACCCTTATTTGGGGCAGGTGTCCTACTTCAGTGTTGGTGATCATAGACCTCATCTGTGCCCACCTATAAGAACACTTACCGAGCAGCACCGTGTGGGTGGCCTTGCGTGGTTATTTACTAACACAGAGGGACCGGTGCTATGGTGAGAGACCTGTCAATCACTAGGTATGATGGTTTTTACTACATGGATTTAAAATTGCATACACCATATTGCATACACTCACTATTAACATGGTCTAAGTTACTATTCCTTTAAATAACTTTAGATTATTAGACTATTATTATGATCTACATTAATATTCCTTTTGAATAACGTTTGAATATTTTACTATTAATACGATCTACATTACTATTCATTTAAATTACTTTTATTTTAAAAGTTTGACTTTGGAGAAATTTGAAATGAAAATAAGAAAAAAGAAAATATTCCCCATGCATACCGAAATGATAGAGATAAAGTTTGTCTACCCATTTGTTTTATTGTCATCCAGAAGCACCAAGCTGCGATAATTTCTTAATGAATGCACCAGTATCTAAGTTGGATATGTAGGATCAAAATGTAGGTAAGCGTTTTGGTTTAGAAAAGTTTATGCTTTCATCAGACAATGGAACATCAATTCAGATTGAGCGGTGCTACCCCCCCTCCACCTCCACCCCCCCCCCCCTCCACCCCCACCCCCACACACACACCTACTTCAAGTGTTTACCTTCAAGTGTGCTCATCTTTATTTTGGCGAAGCTGTTCTTTGATTCTGATAAGCACCTTCGTCTGGCACACAGTCAACTCAACGCCGAAACTGTTGCGCATGCACACTGCAGACTGTGTGCGCACAGGGTGGATGGTTGAGTGTGGGTATGGGCACTGGGAGGGGTGGGGGTGGGGGTGGGGGTAGGAGTGGGAGGGAAGGTGATAGTCCCCACAAGGATCGATCAACAGTACACATGGGCATACTTACACACTCTATCAATACCACGACTAGAAACACCCACACCCACACCTACATCCACACCCACACCCACACCCACACCTACATCCACACCCACACCCACACCCACACCCACACCTACATCCACACCCACACCCACACCCACACCCACACCCACACCCACACCCACACCCAAACCCACACCCACACCCACACCTACATCTACATCCACACCCACACCCACACCCACACCCACACCCACACCCACACCCACACCAGCCCACCTCGGACATCCACACAACACTCTGCCCCCACAACACCTCCCTTCTCACTAGATTAACATGAGCAGCTCGGCCCCCAATAGTGGCCAAACACTACAGCTCTGACAATCCCCTGATGTTCCTATGGCCTTCCTCATGTTAACACTACATAAGACCTACCCCAGTCCCACCGTGACAACCCTATCCCAGTCACACCACGTCAACTCTACCCCAGTCACACCACTTTAAACCTACTCTATTCACACCACATCAAATCTATCGCAGTCACACCACGACAAACCTATCCCAGACCCACAACGTCAACTCTATCCCAGTCACACCATGTCAACCCTACTCCAGTCACACCACATCAACTCTATCGCAGTCACACCACGACAAACCTTCCCCAGGCCCACCACGTCAACTCTCTATCCCAGTCACACCATGCCAACTCTACTCCAGTCCCACCATGTCAACCCTACCCCAGTCCAATCAAATTAAACCTACCCCATTTCCACCACACCAAACCTACCCCATTCCCACCACGTCAACTCTACCCCATTCCGACCATGTCAACCCTACCCCAGTCGAACCATGTCAACCATACCCTAGTCCCACCACGTCAACTCTATCCCAGTCCCACCACATCAACCCTACCACAGTCCCACAATGTCAACTCTACCCCAGTCCCACCACGTTAACCCTACCACAGTCCCACAATGTCAACTCTATCCCAGTCCCACCACGTCAACCCTACCCCAGTCCCACCACGTCAACCCTACCCCAGTCACACCACTTCAACCCTATCCCAGTCCCACAACGTCAACTCTACCCCAGTCCCACCATGTCAACACTATCCCACTCCCACAATGTCAAACGTACCCTGATCCCACCATGTCAATCCTACCCCATTCCCACCACGTCAAAGCAACCCTATTTCCACCACGTCAACTCTACCCCATTCCCACCACGTCAACCCTACTCCAGTCCCACCATGTCAACCCTACCCCAGTCCAATCAAATTAAACCTACCCCATTCCCACCACGTCAACTCTACTCTATTCCAACCACATCAACTCTTCCCCAGTCCCACCACGTCAAACCTACCCCATTCCCACCACGTCAAACCTACCCTGGTCCCAGAATGTAACAACCACCTCAGTGCCACCTTTAACAATTCCGGATTGTTTCAATCCATAATAACCTCCCTCTCCAATCTAATAAATTCCAGCTACCAGGCCCCCCCCCGCCCCCCACCGCACCCCGCCCGGGTTCCCTCCATGGGCTCCAGCTGGTTTAGGACTCCGTCCTGCCGGCTGGGGTGCGTGTTGGGGCCGGCTTCCGTTACGCCTCTCCCGGGGTGATCCACAATCACGCTGCAACATACATGGAAGCCCGCTGGCGGTCGGCCCCGGGCACGGCCCCCTCACCGCACCCCTCCCTGACTGTGGATGGGTTAGGCTGACGGGGGATTGGCTAGGCTGACTGGGGGTGGGCTAGGCTGACTGTGGGTAGGTTAGGCTGACTGTGGATGGGTTAGGCTGACTGGGGTGGGTTAGGCTGACTGGGGGTGGGTTAGGCTGACTGGGGTGGGTTAGGCTGACGGTGGTTGCATTACGCTGACTGTGGGTAGGGTAGGCTGACTGTGGATGGGTTAGGCTGACTGGGGGTGGATTAGGCTGACTGGGGGTGGGTTAGGCTGACTGGGGTGGGTTAGGCTGACGGGAGGTGCATTACGCTGACTGTGGGTGGGTTAGGCTGACTGGGGGCGGGTTAGGCTGACTGTGGGTGGGTTAGGCTGACTGGGGGTGGACTAGGCTGACTGTGGATGGGGTAGGTTGACTGTGGATAGGTTAGGCTGACTGTGGATGGGTTAGACTGAGTGTGGATGGGTTAGGCTGACTGGGGGTGGGTTAGTCTGACTGGGGGTGGGCTAGGCTGACTGGGGGTGGGTTAGGCTGACTGTGGGTGGAGTAGGCTTACTGTGGGGTGGGTTAGGCTGACTGGCTGTGGGTTAGGCTAACTGTGGGTGGATTAGGCTTACTGGGGGTGGGCTAGGCTGACTGGGGGTGGGTTAGGCTGACTGTGGGTGGGATAGGCTGACTGTGGATGTGTTAGGCTGACTGGGGGTGGGTTAGGCTGACTGTGGATGTGTTAGGCTGACTGTGGATGTGTTAGGCTGACTGGGGGTGGGTTAGGCTGACTTGGCCGAGCGGGGGTAATTACTATGTGAATATTTCATGGTGCTGATTCAGGGGGCAGGCAACCTGTCGGCCCAACATGCTACAGACTCATTACTCTGTGCCTCGCATTGATCCCACCTAGGGCACCCCATCCTAACAACTCACGGACTACCGGCACCAAAACAAGATGGTCTCAATGCCGCACACCCGCCCAGACATTCTCAAGCATCCTCCAATTTTTGACCAGACACTGCTTTTTAAATATTCGATGAGCCGAGTTCCAAATTAATGTTTAAACGAAATAATTGCATTTTACGCCTTTATTTAGCGTCATCGGTTCGGTGTTGGTTTAGTACGATGTGACAGAGCTACCAGAACACTGTTCTTGTGACATGGGTTCTTTGACTTTCTTATTGTCCCTACTCACACCCCTTATTCACATCCCCAAATCAAATCCTCACTCACATCACCCACTTACACCTCCAACTGCCATCTCTAACTCATACCCTCAACTGACATCCCCAACTCACCCCCCCAACTCACACCCCCAACTCACACCCCCAACTCACACCCCCAACTCACATCCCCACCTCACATCCCCAATTCACACCTCTTGCATGCACATTTCTGGTTAATCCCGCCATCACTTTAGTTCAGCGGCCTCTCACTAGATGGCAGCTAAGGCAGTGCGGTGGCAGGAGCAGCAATAGTTTTAAAACTAGTACCTAAAGCAGTAGCTAAGAGCAGTAGCATTATAGTAACAAAAATAGCAGTAGCAGAAGTAGTAACAGGAGCAGTAGCAGAAGAAGTAACAGAAACAGAGACAACACAATGACAGAAGCAGTAGCAGAAGAAGTAGTAGAAGCAGTACCAGCAGCAGTAACAGAAGTAGTAACAAGTAGGAACATAAGCAGTAACAGAAGTAGTAGCAAAAGTAGTAACAGCTGCAGTAAAAGATAGAGTAACAACTAGGAACAGAAGCAGTAACAGAAACAGAAGCAGTAGCAGACGCAGTGGTAGAAGCAGTACCAGAAGCAGTAACAGAAGTAGTACTAGAACTAGTACCAGAAGCAGTAACAGAAGTAGTAACAGAAAAAGTAACAGAAGCAGTAACAGGAGCAGAAACAGAAAGAGGAACAGAAGCAGTAACAGAAGTGCTATCAGAAGCAGTAACAGATGCAGTCACAGAAACAGTAACAGAAGCAGCATCAGAAGCAATAACAGATGCAGCAAAATGTAGCAACAGAAGCAGTGTCAGAAAAGGTAACAGAAGAAGTAAGAGGAACAGTAACAGTAACAGAATCAGTAACAGAAATACTAACAGAAGTAGAAACAGAAGCAGCAGCAACAGCAGAAGCAGTAACAGAAGTAGTAACAGAAATAGTAACAGAAGTAGTAACAGAAGCAGGAACAATAACATAAGCAGTAACAGAAGCAGTAACTGAAGTAGTAACAGAAATAGTAACAGAAGCATCAAAAACAACATAAGCAGTAACAAAAGTAGTAACAGAAGTAGTAACAGAAGTAGTAACAGAAGCAGTAACAATAACATAAGCAGTAACTGAAGTAGTAACAGAAATAGTAACAGAAGCATCAACAACATAAGCAGTAACAGAAGTAGTAGCAGAAGTAGTAACAGAAGGAGTAACAGACGCTGTAACAACAACAGAAGTAGTAACAGAAATAGTAACAGAAGTAGTAACAGAAGCAGTAACAATAACAGAAGCAGTAACAGAAGCAGTAACTGAAGTAGTAACAGAAATAGTAACAGAAATAGTAACAGAAGCATCAACAACAGCATAAGCAGTAACAGAAGTAGTAACAGACGCTGTAACAACAACAGAAGTAGCAACAGAAGTAGTAACAGAAGCGGTAACAGAAACAGTAACAGAAGGAATAACAGAAGGAGCAGGGACTGTAGCAGGCCAGCCACCACCGGCGGAGTGACGAACTAGTTTCACGTGGTCTCAGCGCGCGACAACGCGTGATCTAAAATAGGTCTGGCGACAATAATTGACGCAATTTAGACGCATTAAGCGACGTGATAAAACCGGAAAAGTTCGCTTCCTGGCCGGGCCCAGTGTGAACGAGCGGTGGTTTGGGGCGCAATCTGCAAGTGCGAGTTTAGTGAGTTTTTCCACATCTGACACGCATGCGCAGAGAAGGCGAGCCTGCGCGCGCAGCCACATGTCGCCCTGCCAAATGGCGCACCTGACACACGTGTGTGTTGTGGTGTGTAGTGGTGTGTGTTGGAGTGTATGATTATGTGTGTATTGGGGGATGTGTGTTGGTGTGTGACTGTTGGTGTGTGGACTGAGTTATGTTTGGGGTGTGTGGGGTGTGTGTATCGGTGTATGTGTGTTGGTGTATGTGTGTTTGTGTATTAGTGTGTGTACTGAGTAATGTTGTCGTGGGGTGTGTGTATTGGTGTGTGTTGGTATGTATGTTGGTGTGGGTATTGATGCTGTGTGCGTAGGTGTGGGTCAGCACTAAACCTACAATTCCATAGGTATGTAAAAGTCCAAGGTATGGATCATGCGTACTGCATTACTAAAATGGAAACGCCTGTAGGTTAATAATGAGGGTGATTCAATACTGCATATTGCACTGTTCATAAAGGCCCTGTCACACCTTTCCGAACTGGAGAACGGACACTGTCCGGTACTGTACAGCGATGTCCGGCACATGTCCGGTACCCATCCGGCGGTGTCCGGTGGTGTCCGGCGGTGTCCGGTACAAGTTTTGAACATGCACAAAACTTCTACCGGACACCGCCGGTTGGTGTCTGGTATGTCCGGTACCCATCCGGTACCAATCCGTATATGTCCGGTACCCATCCATTGGTGTCCAGTTTGTCCGTTTTGTCTGGTACATGTCCGGTACCCATCCAATATGTGTCCGGTTCTCGTCTGGTACTCGTCCGGTACTCGTCCGGTACATGTACGGTACTTGTCTGGTCACCCGGCGCCAATTGACCCAATTCCGCTCCATTTCGATACATTTCGATATATTTTGTCACCGGAAAGCACCGGACTAGACAATTCTTTGTCCGGTGGTCTCTTGTGCTCAGTCCAGTGAGGTGTGACAATGGCTTTAAAGTCAAATGTGTCCATGCACCGATTGGCACGTGTTCGTACACAAATTCAGGTAGTAACACAGACAAGTAGGGTTTGAAAGCCGGCTTCTGCAGTAACAGGTTCTGGTAAATTGGCTTGGTGTTCCATTCTACATGGTGACAAATGCTTAAAGTTGCATAGTCCGATGATTTTGAGTTTCTCTCATTTTCTGAGATAAACATATTATGTTGTTCATTATAATCTACCTTACTTAAGTTTGAAGTAACTTTTATTTTAAATCGCTAACTTTTGAGATATTTGAAATGGAAACGTGCTAAATTAATTTTGGCAAGCTTGCCATAGGCGTCTACAGTAACAGGTTCTATTAATTGACTCAGTGTCACCTTATATGATGACAAATGTTTAATAAGTGCACCAGCATCTAAGTTAGATATGTAGAATCAAATCTAGATAATTATTTTCGTTTTGAAAATTGTATCTTTTCATCGGACCATGCAGCTTTAATAAATGCACGAGTATCTAAGTTAGATATGCAGAATCAAATCTAGATCACTGTTTTGGTTTTGAAAATTTTCTGTTTTCATCAGACTATGCAGCTTTGAACTGGAGTACCCACATGTAGTGCTACGTTTACATAGCCTAGTGGAGGTAGTGGGTAGCACCACGGCTGGTTCAGGACTGCCTGTTTACACAGGCTCGTGGGCAGTAATTGGCATTTACACGAGTTTGTGCACGTGAAGCATCGTGCACAGAGGCGCATGCGTAGTAGATAGTTTTGCACGTGACATGCATTGAGTATTCCGCTGTTGAACAAATGATGGAATGCAATCATTGCAACACTGGATTGCCTTCCAAGATGGTGGTCGATACTGGGGGGTTCATTCTCTGTGAGAAAGGGCCTGGGGCCCAGCGTAATGGAACTAGCCGGAGACTAGACTTTAGCCGTGTTCACACCCACAACTTTAGGCCGAACTAGATAAGGCGAACTAGAGGAGGCGAACTAGTGTCATGTCCACACACGGAGCGGTTTAAGGTGGAAATCGATATCTGCGCATGAGCAAGTCCATACTAACCAGCGGCAGTTTCGGTTAGTTGACGTCGCCACGAGAGAGTGTGGGTTCGACCTAGATATGTATGGACTGAATCGTATTGGTTTGGAACGGTCAAAACTTCTGCTGGGCAGTGAAACCCTAAAAATAAATGATGAAAAAAATATCTGTGCACAGTTAGCAGTTTCAGAGAGCAAATTTACCGGAAAGTCAACAAACTCAGGTCTCGACTGTAACGTGGTTAAGCCGCTTCAACTAAACCGATACTGTTCACATTAGGAAGTTGGGCCGACTTAAGCTAATTCGGTTCATATAAGCTACCTCGCGACGCAGTTTACATGAGGCGACCTAGTTGAGGTGAATCAGCCCTAATCCGCCTTAGGGTCGCGTCCACACGGCGAATGTGAGCCGAACTATAGGAGGCGAACTAGTTGAGGCGACTTAACGCACTGGTGTGAACACGGCTTAAAACTACCACTGGCCAGGGTACCAGGGTACCACTGCCACCGACTCGGGGACTCAAATACCACTTTCACCGCCCTACGACCAGATTTAACACTGCCATCGACCTGGGAACCAGACCAACACTATCATCGATCCTGGGACCAGACCAACACGATGATGCCTGGTCAGGGACCAGATTAACATTGCCACCGGCCCGGGGACCAGACTAACACAATGACTGGTGTGGAACCAATCAATCTACCACAACTAGGGGACTAAGCTACCACTACAACCGGCCCGGGTACCAGTCTAACACTGCGACCGACTAGGGGCCCAATCTAACACTGCCACAGGGCCAGGGGACCAGACTACCAATGCCACCGACCTGGGGACCAGAATAACAATGTCTGAGTCACCAATCGTGTCATATTGTAAATGTGAAAACTGTGAATATTATCCCCACTCGTACAGCATGCAGTCTGTGTGGATGAGTGGGTGTAATTTTATGTGGGGCTGGGCGGGGGTTGTGAGGGAGGTGGGTGAGGAAGTGTGTGTGTGGGGGGGGGGGGGGGTGTCACAGAGTGCTGGCACACCTGTCCAGATTTCTCGTACGTAACGCTATCACCCATTTCACGCATGGTTACGGCAACTTTGTATGCATCCACACAAGTGAGAAATGAAATCATTCAGATGGTAGTTTTATTTAGATTGCATTACTTTGTTTGGTCGTTTTTCACCTGGATATATTATAGTTTAATTACGATTAAATAGCGGAGTTGAGCTTGACTGTTGCCAATGCACTCAGTTTTATTTGTAATTGGTGATAGGAGACAGTTATTGAGTGTGTGTGTGTGGGGGGGGGGGGGGTGGTAGCGTTAATGTTGTTAAGTGTGGGCGTGTTCTGGGATTGACTGGGTGTTGGGGATGGGAGGTTGAAATGACCATATAGGGATGTGGGGATGGCGGTGGGGGTGGAGGTGGGGGTGAGGGTGGGAGTGGGGGAACTGAATGTGGGTGATCAATTGGTGGGAACTCTCTAGTGGAAATCCTTGATATTTCTGTGTGGGAAGG
The DNA here is from genome assembly GCA_030323885.1 of Branchipolynoe longqiensis. Taxonomy (NCBI): domain Eukaryota; kingdom Metazoa; phylum Annelida; class Polychaeta; order Phyllodocida; family Polynoidae; genus Branchipolynoe; species Branchipolynoe longqiensis. The sequence goes on along the minus strand of CM059195.1, from coordinate 24,850,232 downwards.
TCGGGACGAAGGACATGTGTGTGAGTGTGTGTAGGGGCGGGGACATGTGTGTGAGTGTGTGTGTAGGGGCGGGGGGCACGTGTGTGAGTGTGTGTATGGGTGGGGACATGTGTGTGAGTCTGTGTGTGTAGGGCGGGGGCATGTGTGTGAGTGTGTAGGGGCGGGGGACATGTGTGTGAGTGTGTGTAGGGGCGGGGACATGTGTGTGAGTCTGTGTCTGTAGGGCGGGGGGCATGTGTGTGAGTGTGTGTAGGGGTGGGGACATGTGTGTGAGTCTGTGTGTAGGGCAGGGGCATGTGTGTAAGTGTGTGTAGGGGCGAGGGACATGTGTGTGAGTGTGTGTAGGGGCGGGGACATGTGTGTGAATCTGTGTGTGTAGGGCGGGGGCATGTGTGTGAGTGTGTGTAGGGGCGGGGTTGACCGGGAGAGAGAAAACTGAAACTGTTCCCACAAAACGCGACCCTTATACACTGGCGGCCCGCCACCACTGATCAACAAACAAACGTTTTTCACGGCAGGCCCGATCGATTTTATCGGCGTTCCGGGCCGCGTCCCGCTCCATCCGAGGCACGCCAGGTAATTGCGGGGCTCCCGCCCGGCCCTTCCCGCTGCGAGCTGCACAGTCCATATTTTCCAGTACGCCGTTTCCGGTCGATCGGCGCTCTAAAGCTGATTCCGTTTGAGTGGCTCTGTCGGCAATTCAGCAGTCCGTGCTTTGCGCACCCCTGTAGCCCCCCCTCTATCCCTCTCTATTCCCCTCTAGCGCCCCCCCCCCCCTCTAGCCCCCGCTAGCCCATCTCTAGCCCCCCTCTAGCCTCCCTCTAGCCCCCCCTTTAGCATCCCCTCCAGCTTCCTCTAGTCCCCTCCTCTAGCCCCCCTCTAACCTCGCTCTAGCCCCGCTCTAGCCCCCGTCTAGCCCCCGTCTAGCCTTCCTCTAGGCCCCTCTAGCCCCCCTCTAGCCCCCCCCCCCTCTAGCCCCTCAATCCCCCCTCTATCCCTCTCTATTCCCCTCTAGCGCGCCCCCCCTCTAGCCCCCACCAGCCCATCTCTAGCCCCCCTCTAGCCCCCTTCTAGCCCCCCCTCCTCTAGCCCCCATTTAGCCCCCTCTAGCTCCCATTTAGCCCCCTCTAGCATCCCCTCCAGCTTCCTCTAGCCCCTCCTCTAGCCCCCCTCTAACCTCGCTCTAGCCCCCGTCTAGCCTCCGTCTAGCCTTCCTCTATCCCCCTCTAGCCTCCTCTAGCCCCCCCCCCCTCTACCCCCTCTAGCTCCCCACTAGCTCCCCCCCTTTCCCCACGCAACCACCTCCATCTTCCCAGGTACCAGCGAAACGGGGGCGTCTCTCCCACCCTCCAATCCACCCTCCCACCCTCCCACCCTCCCACCCTCCACCCACCACCCATCTACCCTTCCATCCCTTCCTCCACCACCTCCCCTCCCCTCCCACCCACCCTCCCTTCTTCCGTCTCTCTCCCAAACCGACATACCCTCTCTATCTCTCCTTCCGTCTCTCTCTCCCCCTCCTTGCTTAATCAACAAATGTAATAAACAATGGACGTCTATAATATATTTATATATATACATACGTGAGTGACTGTCAGGCACTATGAGGAACTGCTGGTAAGACAAGACAATGGTATCCGGCAGGGCTCCACGCTGATGGGGCTGCCACCTGGTGGATCACAGTAGTACTAGCTTTAAGAAAGAAAAAAAAAAGGGGACAAAAAGAAAAAAAGATTGTTTTATTTAACAACGCTTCTAGAGAACATTGATTGTTTATCATCGGCTATTGGATGTCAAACATATGGTCATTTTGACATATTTCCGATAAGCATACTCTTTCCGATAAGCAGCAAGGGGTCTTTTATATGCACTTTCCTACAGACAGGACAGCACATACCACAGCGTTTGATGAACCAGTTGTGGGCCGGCTGTGGGAGGTTCAGTGCCTGCTGGCTGTGGGAGGCTGAGTGCCAGCCAGCTGTGGGAGGTTGAGTACCAGCGGGTTGTGGGAGGTTGAGTACCAGCCGGCTGTGGGAGGTTGAATACCAGCCGGCTGTGGGAGGTTAAGTCCCAGCCGGCTGTGGGAGCTTGAGTACCAGCCAGCTGTGGGAGGTTGAGTACCAGCCGGCTGTGGGAGGATGAGTACCAGCAGACTGTAGGAGGTTGAGTGCCAGCCGGCTGTGGGAGGTTGAGTGCCAGCCGGCTGTGGGAGGTTGAGTGCCAGCCGGCTGTGGGAGGTTAAGTACCAGCCAGCTGTGGGAGATTGAGTACCAGCCGGCTGTGGGAGCTTGAGTACCAGCCGGCTGTGCGAACTTGAGGACCAGCCGACTGCGGGAGCCTTGCTACCGGCAGACAGTGGGAGGCCAAGTACCAGACGGCTATGGAAGGTTGGGTACCAGCCGGCAGTGGGAGGCTTACTACCGGCAGGCAGTGGAATGCCCGGTATCAGCTGGTATCAGCCGGCTCTGGGAGGCTGGGTACCAGCCGACTGTGGGAGGCTTAATACCGGCATGCATGTGGGAGGCTTGCTACCGGCAGGCAGTGGGAGGCTGGATGCGAGTCGGCTGTGGGAGGTTGGGTACCGGCCGGTTGTGGGAGGTTGAATACCAGCCGGCTACGGGAGGTTGGGTACCAGCTGGCTATGGGAGCCCGGATACCAGCCGGCTCTAGGAGGTTGGGTACCGGCAGGCAGTGGGAGGCTTGATACCGGCAGGCAGTGAGAGGTAGTAGAAATATTCTATTCGCTTCATTGCAAAATTGAGCACACCTTAACAAGGTAAACTTAGCTGGGGAACAATAGACTAATAGTTAGACTAATGAAACTAGTAGTAATCAGCCTTGAAGACTAGTGCAAAGGTAACAAAAGTAGATTGATCTAGTGAGTACTGGTTAGCGCAATGACCTTGATCTGGTGACCTTGGGTTGACTGACCTTGAATTAGAGCAATTAAAGGCGGCCGTTCTCTGTTATTTATCTACTCTTGAAAACATGTACCCTCTCTTGCCCATCTTAGTTCCAAACGCTTACCCATACTTACCCTCTTATTCATTTCCACCCTCACTTATTCACACTTACCCTCTCTTATTCGTTCCTACCTTCTCTTATCCACACTTACCATCTGTTATTATTTCTTACTCACCCTCACCCACACTTACCCTCTCTTACTCTTTCTTACTCACACTTACCCTCTCTTACTCGTTCTTACCCACACTTATCCACACTTACCCACACTTACCCACACTTACCCTCTCTTGCTCATTCTTACCCACACTTACACACACCTACCCTCTCTTACTCTTTCCTACCTTCTCTTATCCACACTTACCCGATGTTATTCTTTCTTACCCACACTTACCCACACTTACCCTCTCTCACCTATTCTCACCCACACTTACCCTCTCTCACCCATTCTCACCCACACTTACCCTCTCTCACCGATTCTTACCCATTCTTACTCACACTTACCCTGTCTCACACATTCTTACTCGTACTTACCCACACTTGCCCTCTCTCACCCATTCTTACCCACACTTACCCTCTCTCACCCATTCTTACCCACACTTACCCACACTTACTCTCTCTAACCCATTCTTACCCACACTTACTCACACTTACCCTCTCTCACCCATTCTTACACACACTTACCCACACTTACCCACACTTACTCTCTCTCACCCATTCTTACCCACACTTACTCACCCTTACCCTCTCTCACCCATTCTTACCCACACTTACCCACACTTACCCTCTCTCACCCATTCTTACCCACACTTACTCACACTTACCCTCTCTCACCCATTCTTACCCACACTTACCCACACTTACCCTCTCTCACCCATTCTTACCCACACTTACCCACACTTACCCTCTCTCACCCATTCTTACCCACACTTACCCACACTTACTCACACTTACACTCTCTCACCCATTCATACCCACACTTACTCACACTTACCCTCTCTCACCCATTCTTACTCACACTTACCCACACTTACCCTCTCTGACCCATTCTTACTCACACTTACTCACACTCACCCTCTCTGACCCATTCTTTCCCTGTCTGGCCAATGCTCCCGGCCTCCCTCATCACGCTAACCTTCACCTCTGCCCCTCCCCCTTCCCATCATGCCCGGTCCTTGCCCTCATTAATTTAGCAAGGCGTTTGGCCTCACGATAGCGGCCTAATTAGTGTGTAATTAATCTTCTGCATGTTAATAGTCAATCAGGTCCTCAAACGGCAACTGATCGGCTGCTTCTATGACCCCCCCCCCCATCCACACACACCCTCCACCCTCCACCACCCACAAACCCGGGCTCCCCAAACCCCAATCACGCCACACACCACACTGCCATCATCACTACTACCAGTGCACCCCACACTCCATCACCAGCACCCCATACCTCACCACCAGTATCACCCCTACCACCACCTCACCACCTCACCACCTCACCACCTTACCACCTCACCACCCCACCACCTCACCACCTCATCACCTCACCACCTCACCACCTCACCACGTCACCACCTCACCACCTCATCACCTCACCACCTCACCACCTCACCACCTCACCACCTCACCATCTCACCACCTCACCACCTCACCACCTCACCACCTCACCACCTCACCACCTCACCACCTCACCACCTCACCACCTCACCACCTCCTTTCGGGAGCTCACCCCCACCCTCACCCCCACCCTCACCCTCACCCCCACCCTCACCCCTACCCTCACCCTCTCCTCAACCATCTCTCGGCCCGCGGAAACCCTTGTATATTTTATGCGATTCGTGCAGGTTTAACCTACCCCGTTAATCTTATACTCTCTTGCCCTCTATGTTACCGGCTCTTACAAACACTTAAGCCCTGGTCACATACACGTTAGTGAACGTAGTTGAACGTAGGATAGATTAACGTGGGTGAAACGTGCTATCACTACGTTAAGGTACGGCATATTTTGGTTGATCACCCACCTAATAGTACGGATAAATACGTTATGGTACGGATCCCGGTACGTTACGGTACGGATCCCAGTACATTACGGTTTGGATCCCGGTACGTCCAACTACATTCAACTATGTTCACCTATGTTCAACTACGTTTCCCTCCACTACGTTCAACTACGTTCAACTTCTCCACTAACGGCTATGTGACTATGGCAGAACGGCCAAGGGTTTGTACATGTCAAAGTATGCTAGAGTATGCTAGAGTATGCTAGAGTACAGTAAGAAGTATGCTAGAGTATGCTAGAGTATACTAGAGTACATTATCATCACAGAGGCTATGTCTGCCTCAGATGTACCTCTCTTTTGAACATGTCCAATGCTTAAATCGGAACTCATGGCCCACACACGTTCATATCACGTTCTCATCATGGAGAAGTACAGATGCTGGTATGTTCAACTACGTTCAACTACGTTCAATGACGTTCAACTAGGCTAGACTCCACTATGTTCAACTACGTTCACTAACATGTATGTGACCGGGCATTGACTCTCTGGTCCCCATTCCTACCCACTCTAACTCTCTCTGGTCCCTCTTTGGTCTACTCTCACCCTCAGTCTGGTCCTCTCTAATTCTCTGGTCCAATCTCACCCCCTCTCTGGTCCACTCTAATTCTCTGGTCCATTTTCACCCTACCTGGTCCACTCTCACCTTCTGTCTGGTCCACTCTCACCTTCTGTCTGGTCCACTCTCACCCTCTATCTGGTCCACTCTCCCCCTCTCTGGTCCACTCTCCCCCTCTACTGTCCTTCATGCCCTCAGGTTGTGACTGTGTAGTCCGTCTGGTTATTGAGCAGAAGTCAGTCAGCCGTGACTGGGTTCAATGCGCGTTCAGTCAGGGCGTCCTGGAGCACCTGCCGAGCCCGCCCTCTCCACCACCCCACCCCTTCCACCCCATCCACCCCACCCATCCACCCCCACCATCGTACCCCAACTTCTCCTACTCTCCTCCCCAACTCCTGTCTCCCGTCCCCTTCTCTCCGTCCCCTCCCGTCCCCTCCACTCCCCTTTCCCTCTCTCCATCTCCACTGATCTCCCTCCCCTACTCCCCCCTCACTTGTTCTCCTCTCCTGTCATCTCCCTTCTCCCCTCCCTCCCCCCCCCCCTTCCCTCCTTCCCTCACCCGCCAGTTGCCCACCTGGCCGCCCCGGGCCGATGGCTTCCAGTTCGCTCACGTTGCGGCAGGGGTCGCCACTGGAGCGGCGCGCCGGCAATGCGTGGTGGGCGTGGTGTGAGCGGTTGGCTAAGGGGGCCAGGGGGAGCCGGGGAGCAGGGGGAGCTGGGGAGCGGGGAGGGGGAGGGCGGGGCTTGCCGGATGTTCACGCATGGTTTGCTGGGTAATGTATGGCGCTTCGGCCTCATTACTATGCAGACCGGGCTTCACCCAGGTGAGGCAGCGCCCAGGTAAGTGGCGGAGGGAGAGGAGAGAAGGGGCGGGGGAGGGGGAGAGGAGGGAGGGGGCTCTGAGGGTGGAAGGGCGGGGAGGGGCAAGGAGGGGGCGGGGAGGGGGAGAGGAGGGAGGGGGCTCCGAGGGTGGAGGGGCGGGGACGGGCAGGGAGGGGGTGGGGAGGGGGAAAGGGGGGATAGAGGAGGGACGGGGCGTTGAGGGTGGAAGGGGAATGGGGTGGGGGCGGGGCATACCTGGCGTTACCAACCCAACCCACCCACCCACCCACCCACCCATAGATCAATACCCTAATGCGATTTAACTTATCCTAATCACTCGAAGCTTCGACGCTGTACTGACAACCCTCCCGTCCAGCTCTCTCCCTCCTCGCCTCCCCAGGTGAGTGGATGATGGCGCGTGTGAGGGGAGGCTCTGCGAGGGGGGGGGGGGGCGCGGAGGAGGAGAGGGCGGGACTGAGTGTGGCGACTGTGTGCAGTTTATATAACTCCCAGAGCAGGTAGGTGGGAACCCAGTCCGGGACTAAGCCACCGCCGCCCGCTTGGCCCTGCAACACCACACCGGCCGGAAATCACGCAGATCTGGCAGTAGCAGCGGCGGTGGTGGCCGCGGCTCACTGGAAACCTACCAGCTTTGACGGCCGCGCGCACGCGCACGCGCGCGCGTGTTGTGTGTATGTGTGTGTCTATATTGTGCCGATGTGTGTTTGCAACTAACACTGCATTCACACAGAAGGGTCTCAAGAGACTCACTCCGATCAAGGAGGAGCATTGCCGATTCACCTCTTCTTCTTATTCTTCTTCTTCTTCCTCTTCTTCTTCTTCATCTTCCTCACGTCGCCCACCACTCATCAACAGCCAACTAACGTCTTCGCCACGCACGCAGCGTAACATTGCAATAACAACAAGTAACCCATTGCATTTGCCACTCACGGCCACACCCCATCCACTCCTTCAAAAACCGCTCGCTAACAACTAATCAACCGTGTTTCTTGACTAAAAGTATTGAAGGCTTTAAGTATTCAAAAATTAAAGTCTTCACTACTTTTAGTTTAGAAACGCAAAGCAGACTTCGTGGCGACTACGACGGCAGCGGCGGCAGCGGCGCCGGCGGGAGTGGCGGCGGCGGCGGGGAGTGGCGGCGACGGCGGGGAGTGGCGGCGACGAGGGTACCACAAGGATCGGTGGTACTAATACTGGCACTAAGGCTATATTTCTGTTGCCGGTTGTTCTGTATCAGGGATTGTATGATGGCGTTACCACCTCGGGATAGCGTCATCTTTGGACAAAGACCACTGACGTGCTCGTCTCAGGGAGAGAAAGGGGTGGACTTGGAGGGGGGGGGAAGAGAAAAAAAGAGAAAGGGAGAGAAAGGGAGGGAAAGGGAGAGAAATGGAGAGAAAGATAGAAAGACGAGAGAGAAACAGAAAGTGAGAGAGTGAAATGGGGAGAAAGAGAGAGAGAAAGAAATGGAGAGAGAAAGAGAGGGAGAGAAAGAGAGATGGAGAGAAAGTGGTGGACTTGGAGGGGAGAAAGAAAGAGAAGGGGACAGAAAGGGAGGAGAGAAAGGGAGAGAAAGGGAGGGAAAGAGAGAACAACGAGAGAAACAGAAAGTGAGAGTGAAATGGGGAGAAAGAGAGAGAAAGAAATGGAGAGAGAAAGAGAGGGAGATGGAGAGAAAGAGAGAGGGGAGAAAGAAAGAACCCATGTATTGTTTCCAGTAAAGGTTGCTATGTTTATCATAAAATGTGCATGCATTGGTTCAGGTAAGGTTGCTATGGTTATCACAAAATGCTCATGCTTTGTTCCAAGTAAGTATGCTATGGTTATCACAAAATGTGCATGCATTGTTTCAGTTAAGGTTGCTATGGTTATCACAAAATATACATGTTTTGTTTCACGTGAAGTTGCTATGGTTATCATACAATACATATGGATGTTTCGTGTAAAGTTACTATGGTTATCACAAACACTACCCTTTCACGTGATGTTGCTATGGTTATCACAAAATGTAAAGCATTGTTTCAGGTAAAGGTTGCTATGTTTTATCACAAAATGTACATGCATTGTTTCAGGTAAGGTTGCTATGGTTATCACAAAATGTACATACCAATGTTTCAGGTAAAGATTGCTATGGCTATAATTAAATATACACGTATGCTATAACATAATGTTGCTATGGTTATCATTAAATGCACATGTATGTTATCAAGTAATGTTGCTAAGGTTACCATTAAGTGTTACATACACTGTGCCAGACAACCCTGTTATGAATGTGATCTATATTATTTAGAGCATTCATTTCCACAATGTAGTTTATGTTGTGAATTTGATGAGTTCCTACAGAGAGAGAGAGAGAGACAGAAAGAGAGCCAGAGGGAGAGACAGATGGAAAAAGAGAGAGAGAAAGAGAGTAACTGTCTTCACTTATGTTTTTCTATTTTATTTCCTTGCCATTATTTATATTTCACATTTCCATAAAATATCCATTTTGACCTGCCGGTGGTTTAATTCTTCCAACTACCGGATGGCCATTTGAGCTGGTAAAGGGGCACCCAGTTCCTAATTAGATTTTATTTATTTAGAAAGAGGGCGGAGGGTGTGAACAGGTGTGGACTTATTGCAGCACGCGTCCAGTCATACTATTCCAACCACACCACGTCAAGCAGCACACAGCTACCCCCCCCCCCCCCATACACATTCACACACATGCAAGCACATTCACACATATAAACACACATACACACACACTCACACAAACACACACACCTTCCCCACATGACAACGGTTTCAGGGTTCAGACTCGGTAGATATCGGCTGAACGTAAAAAAAAACCCAACAATTAAGCAGGGCACGTGATATTAATTTTAAAATTTACCATCACGCATGCTCCTAAATGCCGTTGGCGGATTGGGGTGTGTGTGTGTTGGGGTGTGGGGGTGGGGGTGGGGGGGGGGGCTGTGGAGTGGAGCCGAGGGGGTGGCTTCTTCGGGGTGCCCCCTAGTGTTCTAGGTGCCGACACCCCCCTAGGTTGCTGGGTCTCAGCTATAGTTAGTGTGATTGCCGCCAGATGGCGACAGTGTCCAGGGTCTCGTAAAGTCACGCCAGCCACGAGAAGCATCATGGCGGACGGGAGGTGAGTGCGCGCGTGTGTGTCCATGTGTGTATGTGGGAGTTGAGGAGGGGGGTGGGGTGGATTAACAATTAACAGTCTGCAGCTTTGCGACTCTTTATTAGACATAACAAATGGAGGTTTATTAATTATGGATTGTCTGGTCGCTGTGTGCGATGACGCCGCAGTAAATGGAGCGTGACTTCATTAATCACCGATTGTGGAAACTGTCTTGTGTCAGTGGCGATGGTTATTTTATTTATTGTCTAATGCTTTCACGTTTCATTATCATTGTGGGAGAAAGGTGTTGTAGTTTTGTTATTGTGGTAAACATCTTTATTCCTCAGAATAAAACATTTGTTAGTGCCTAGGTACTTGGTCTAGATACAACTTACAAACCTGGGTGATAGCTAGTGGGCAGAAAGTGGGTGGTCAACTGTCCCCCCCCCCCCCACACACACACATGGACACAAAAACACACACAAAAAAACTAAGAAAATTATATAAACTCCATCAAATGATTAGTAATGTCATTTCAGAGCCTCTAGACTAAATGCGGAGGAGGGGGGCATACCATTACCACCAGAACCCCCTTGGCCATAATCGATTAACACGACCTGGGCGACTCGGCTCACCCAAGTCGTCAGAATTTCAAATAGAACACCGCGAGTGGAGTAGACAAATACACGTTCCGGGTGCAAAACGACCCGACCCCAGTAACCCACCTCTTGGCTGGGGTTTGCTAGGAGCGATGATGTCACATCTGTGCTGGTACCTGTAGGATAACCGCTACCAGTACAACTCCTATGTGTTGTTTTAATACTTTTTTTTTTAATAACCCAGATTGTCAGCTTCTACAATCATAAAATACTTTAAATCCTATTTAGCTGTATATATATCGGTTATTGAAAAAAAAAAAAAAGTTTTAGATTAAGGCACCATTTTGTCCACCCCTAGCGTATTCGTTTATTCAACCCGAGTCTGTAGGATGTGCGCATGCGCCAAAAAGTGGCTCGGGTGACCCGAGTTGATTAATCGATTACGCCCCTAGTGACCTGTGCCTTCGGCACTCGTCCATTCCAAAAATGTATGTTTCTCCACAACCTATAATTCCTAGCTACGGCCATGACAGCAGTTATTGACACAAATCAGTTCAATAATATATCAATGAAGGAGTGGTTAATGTCATGATTGATGAGAAACTATGTACATGGTTACTTTTTGGTTGGTGACGGTGCTGTGGAAATCGGATGTGTGATTTGTTGCGTTTCATTGGTTAGATTCTGATGTTCTGGTATATTAGAAAACATGCAAGTTTTTATTTTATTTGTAGTGGTTTTGATATAACGCAGTAGTTTCCTGTCATTATATAAAAGAATCAAAACATGTACGTTATTTGTGAGAAATAAACTGAATAATCCTTTCCTTGATGTGTTTGTCTTTATGTGTATCCAGAGAGTGATACAAAAGGAAATTTCAATTACACATAATTGGTCTTCCTCATTCCACTGATCTTTTTCCTATCACCTAGTAATGCCCAATACTAGGCTGGGTAGTGGCAAGTATACATTTGTCAAAGTCATTGGCTTTACTTGCCCGGAGATTGAATTTGCGCAACTCATTCAGCCATTGCGCCATATTAATAGTGCTCAAAATTGAACACTTATTAAGTGATACTGATTCAAAGGACCCAAACCCTTTATTAAAGGGACCAGCTATAGGTCGCTGAGAGACAACCCATACTCTGACAAATGCTCTCCAAGCATTCGTTTGCCTCTTTTCAGTTTATGCAACTACATATATGGGGGGAGAGTGCTGACATTGTTTGCTTCTGTTGCGTTTTATTTAGTCCAGCAGCACTCACCCTTTTAGACAACCATATAGAAAAATAAATGTTAGAAATTGCAATCTAAAATAATAAATATAAAGTTCAAATGTTTATTTATCATACCCAGCTACTTTTTGTGTGAATAATTGATTAAATCATGTAGATTAATAGACTTTAAAAGTTGAATTGAGAGCTTTCTGTGGCTGCCATCTTGGTGGTTGCCATGGCTTCCCCTGTGTGTGGGGAACCCCTCTAGGTCATGTGATGAGGGAATCCCACCTATGATGTCATTCATACATCACAGACCTCAATTCTCCCCCCACATGTTCAGTGGCATGAACTGAACAAACTAAGCAAAGGTATGTTTGGAGAGCTTAATGAAATGGAAATATCACTAAACAATGCCATCATAAAACAATTTAAATCCTATTTTGCTGTAGTTATATCGGTTATTAAACAAAACAAAGTTTTTAATTAAACCACCATTTTTTCCACCGCGAGCGTGGAGAAGCGTATTCGATTATTCGACCCGAGTCTGTAGGATATGCGCATGCGGCAAAAAGTCGTTCGGGTCACCCGAGTTGATTAATCGATTACGACCGGTATGAGAGCAATTGCCCTTTGATGACGCTGTAAGTTTTACACAGCAGTGGAAATCCAAATTGGCAGAGCTGGGGGGGGGGGGCATGGGGAATCGAACCATCGACCTTCAGATTAATAGTCCGACCACTCTAACCACTCCACCACAGAGAACACCTCACATTTGATGTTTATATTTAAAGTCAACCTCGTGCTAAACATCAACTGTAGCGGAAACTGGATGCACAATGCACAACTTGGAATTGAAAGATACCTTTGACGGGAGAAACTAAATACTCCATGTGTAACTTGGAACACACACACAAAAAACCCAACTTCATGAGTAGAATTTGGCCCTTCCATACATAACTAAGCATTGAACAATTACTTTATCAGAGGATAGGGTCTACTGCTAGATATAATAAATGCATACTTTAGAAGAGAACATTTACAAGTTCATCAGAAGCTTAATATTCGATTAATCTTTTTCTACCTGGAATAGTAAAACCGCTAATATTAGTTTGATTTTTTAATCATTTCTTTTATTGTACTGAACTCTTTGTTAATCTTAGAAAAGTTGTATATAACTGTACCAACAATAACTGGAAAACAAGTGCTTCGGCGCTAAGAAAAAAAGAAAAGAAAAAAAGGCCCCTCTACTTTTTTTCAGGGGAATATATACATTTAACTAAACAGATGAACATCTGAGATCTTAATAACTACCTTATTTTAGAATGCAGGTCAATCAACACAATCATGAAGACATATCGAATAAGTATCAGGTGTGGACACAGGAGAACGTAACCAAGGCAACCGGAGACATCGCCTAGCCCTTATAGGGATAACCGAATGAGTTGAGCGCCTGTCTCTTGTTTTGCTAGGCCGCGGCCTGGGTTCGAACCCTGGGGGAGTCAAACTAATGATTTAAATGTTGATCCTTGTCACTACCTAGCCTGGTGCCTGGCATCACTCAGATAGGGCAAGGAGCAGTGGAATGAGGAAGACCAAGTGTCTGCAACTGGACTTTCCCTGTTTAATCAACCAAAGAAAAGCACACACAACAACCGACTAGGAGACACAAGGAAACAAGAAGCGGACCAATGACAATGAAGTGGAATTCCTCCCTAGTTTATTTACTTTCTTCAGTTATTTTTGTTTAATTTTATAACAAGTATTTCACTGAGAGCACTAGGACTAAACTGTATTGATACACACATAAAGTGAATTAAAAATAATCACGTCTTATCAGCACTTAAAATCACCAAGCCAGCCAGACTATTAATTAATTATCATCACTTTAAAGTTGTATATGAGTAGAACATTTTCAAAACGATAATACTTGCCTATATATTTGGGTTTACATATGCAACTTAGATATTAGCATCAAACTCTCTTTTAATGTAAATATCATGCAATACCTCTTAACCAACAAAATAAAGTACAAACAAATATTACAGATTCTAAGAACAATTGGGCTGTATCACCTCTGCTAGTTAAATTTGTGTGAGTTAAATTTTTATGTCAGTTGTGTCAGTGATAATTCTGGCTGTCATTTGATACAGATTTTACCATTTCGGAATTTTGTGTAAATTTCAATATAGGTATGTGAATGTGATTAAGAAGACTGATAGAAGAGATAGCACTCGCTTTTCACCATGAATATGACACAGCATTAAACTATCATCAATCAATCAATCAATTAACATATCCAACTTAGATACAAGCCCATTATTTCGGTGTGCATGCCAGATTTAAATTGCATGCTTACACTTCAAATATCTCCAAAGTTAGCAATCTATAATCAAGATTTCTCCAAACCCAAGTTACGTATTGATCAGCCTGACATATTTCTATATAATATATATATTTTAAATTTATATAATTCAAAAACAGACACAGTATATATTTTTGGGCCAATAATTTATTATTTAACTTCAATAAATTTTGCAATGTTCACTGTAATTTCTGTCACTACTAATCTCTTCTAACATGTCACTCAGTACAGAGGACATTTGTGCTCATATACTCTATTTAAGCTTCCGAGGTAGTACAACCCGGATGACTCAGATAATGTCCTGACTACCGGCGACTACATGTATACAGTGTATGGATCCTCATATTTATATTAAGCAATCGTATTATTATTATCAGCCATACAGGTCTATTAATATTGATAGTGTCTTGACGTTGAAGGCAGGAGGCAGCAGCTACGGGTTGAAAGCGGTCATACTCTTGAGGCACACCAGGCACAGCTCACTATTACTAATTTATATCTATCTTTTATGATTAGGGCCATCTACTCTCAGCCAAATTGGGACAGGAGAGCAGATGGCCCTTTACTCACAAAGTTTTTATTTACGTAATCAAAAATGCTATTTGATTTCCAACGACCTAGCCGTCTTATATCGTCCAGATGTACTCCTATTCGCGCATACTCTTGAGCGGCTCCACGTCGTAGGCTGTGTGCTGTCACCAATGGCCACCAGCTGCAGTTGGCTCCTCTCAGTATGAGCCGTATGCATTTGACGAACGTCTGACTCGTCAAGGGCTCCCCGTTCGCGAGTGCAAATGCTGGGGCGCCCTCATGCAGAGATGTGCGACGACAGTACTCCGTCCATGCTCGTACAGGGCAGAAGCTTGATTGTGGTAGGCCAGGGACCTTTACGTGATAGCTGTCCTCCGGCTTCCACCCAGTTTTGGAACTGCGTATGTGCACTCGGAGGTATGACTTGTGTGCCTCAATGTCTCCGACCAGCAGCGTATGACCGCCATCACCCAGCATCTCGGAAAAGAACAAGTTAGATTGTCTTAGTAAGCATGTATAACCAATCAACAATGCAGCAATAAATACAAGTCCATACTTTCCCAATTTTTTACATTTTAATATAATCATTTTAACATGTGATACTTTTAATGGATACGCACGACTTACAACGTTAGACTTTAGCTTACATACCCCATTCTTAATTATAGACAGTGCATAGCTATCGAATACATCCCACTTACCCCTTACTAACTTTACCCATGATTTAGCCCCACACAGATAATTTTTAATGGCCCCTTCTGTCTTCAGCCTATCATTTAAATATAGTGTATATAGCATTACCGTTTTTAGGTTTGGGTATTTGGGATTGACCTTGCTATTCCTGCAAAAAATCAAATATTCCTCAAAATGCACCCTTTTGTTCCTCCACGTCCCACTCGCAAGTCCCGCTTTGAAAAATATGCTCAGCTTCCTAACTATAGCACACTCTTTACCTGCGACAGAGAAGACCAAATAAAGAAATTAGATGGAGCAGGCAATCACAAGTACATGTCAAAAACATTGTCGTCATGACAAGCATCTACCTTGGAAAGATTACGTTCGACACATAGTTTAGTCGCTATAGATCTTGCCTTGCAGTCGAAAAATGACCTACTCAGAGCGTCCGCCAACACCAGGTCTTTCCCCGGCTTGTGCAGCACCTGGATTTCGCAGCTGTTAATTGCAGCAAATTTCCATATTTCGCGTGCACAGGCACACAAGACGGGGTCCCTTCCAGAGCCAGTGGACAACACCTTTTGCGACGCTTCATTATCGGTGTTAACGATAATAACGAACAGCTCAGGATGAGGTGGGGAAAGTGCTTTAAGCGCTACTACTAAATTTATCGCCTCCAATTGAGTGATGTGCAATTTACTATTATTAATCAATTCAGAAGAATAGAGTTCCGAAAAATAGTGTGTACTACTGTGCCCGCCGCCTGCCAATAACGACGAGTCGCACTCTATCACCCAATGCGTCTTGGGGAAGGGGCGCAGAAGAATCAGCCCATTCCCACCCTCCGCGAAGCGCAGGAACCACGTGATATCACGAATCAGATCAATAGTAACTAGTACTTTTTCCCATAAACGGAGCCTCACGTAAAAAAGCAAGAATTCGATTCATGAAACACCTCGAGTGGGTAACACATTTAGCAATGAAATGCAGCCGTCCTACGAGCCGCTGCACATTTTTTCTAGTTACTAGGGACCCCATTTTCCATTTGTTGCATTCAATCAAGATACTTAATAGTTTATCCTTAGGAATCTTGAGTATCATATCCTGGGAGTTCAGTTCATAGCCTAACCACTGCATTACGGTGTCAGGTGGCGTGCATTTCTTGGGCGAGAGCACTAGGCCAAGGACGGATGTCACGGCCATAATAGCCTCATATCCCTCTAATGCTTTTTTATATGTACTCTCAACACCGACAAAATCATCTAAATAGCACGCCACTGAAAAACCTTTTTGTCTCATAATAAACACCACCGCCTCGGTGGTCCTGGCACACGCCATGCTCGAGGTGCGACAGCCAAAAGGCGGCGCCGTATCAAAATAAAACTTCTCTTTAACCTGAATGCCAAAAAGCGGAACGCTGAGCGGGCAGGTACGTAGCTGTCGATACGCTCGAGCCAAATCAACGGACCACATAAAACACCCACTTCCTAATTGAGTTACCCTTTTGGCCAACCACATAATAGTTGGCAACTTAAACGAACATCTAACACCCTGATAAAAACCCTTTACTATCCCAGAATTTACACTGTCTCCTCTCGGATAACTTAAATCAACTATGATCCTGCGCTCCTCGGTGTTCTTTTTGGGACGAGTCATCACAGGACTGACCTGCGCCCACGGGGAAAACGGAGGTTCAGTAAACGGTCCTAACAGGGCACCATGGGCGAGCTCAGTAGTCACATATTTATCTAACCAAAATAGATCAATATCTAGACGACAATGATTTGCTTTTGATGGAGAGGGGGCACTAGTCCCAGTGTAATTAGCGGGCCACCCAAACTCTAAGAAATCAACAATCTCAGCGTCGTCATAGCCCTGTAGTAACAACCTCCAGTTGGATATATTTAAACCAGACGGCACAGCAATACGTGCACCAAGATAGTTGGGCACTCCTGTGGCCCTCACCAATTTGTATATTGAACCATAACTTATATCTGCAGTATTTGATTGCCAGCGGGGCCAGAACGACTGTAGAATGCACTGATAATTTAACGGAGACAATTCAGTAAATTTAGGCGACTCCAGTGCATCACTACCCAATTCCAATTTAACCCCAGTCGTCATATTGACAACCGTATCATCGACCAATTCAGGCAACTTCGCCGCGCTGGCAACTTCATCACAAGAACCTGAACTGTTCACAGAACTGACAACACCAACGGTTTTAAGGTGAGGAATATCAACACATAACTTATCATCATTAACTTCATGACTTAACATATTAAGAACAGGGTTAACCACATCAGAACTACCCAAACACTTTGTAACGGGTTTGGAACAATGTAAATTGTTAACGGTGCAACCGAGTGAAGACCTATTATTATGGCGAACAACTGCCAACATGGGGTGCTGAGTAGCACTTTGTCGTGTGCAGACACTAGACGGACACAGTGCTGAGTTGATGGCAGGATCAACCGAATGAACAGGTATGGTGCAGCCAATGGCAGAATACTGGTGCTGAGCAGCACTGTAACAAGGGGCGGCAGACGGGCCCAGAGCGGTGTTGATGGCAGGGTCAACACCTTGACGATTAGAGCACAAATTACGTGACAGATTTGGAACTGTAAGTTCAGTGGGGACGTGAGCAATGTTATCGCTCGTACTGCAGGGCACTGCCGGCTCCACCAACTGTCCCGACACAACAGGAACATGATGGCGACGACCCAAATCAGAGTCCACACTCGGTCCAGCAAGAGGTGCGTTACTCAACGCTAACTTTAAACATGCGTCACCCGTTCTAATCGCTGCCCTGTGACCTTTTTTAACTACAACGGACCGTCTTAACTTACTGTTAAACCAGTGAAACCTATTACCTATATATGGCAGCAACTTATCGTTGCGACACTTAAACAATTTATTAATATGTGAAGATGCAGATGGGACCACGGGAGCAGGTGTGCCGTGAGGCTCCAGCCTACAGGTCACTAGGTCAGTAGGCGACCCAGTTATTATGCCACCTGACCTTTGCCCAACAACAACACACCCGACATCGGGTTTAACAACAGCCGTACTGTGAACAACAGGACAACAATAATCACCGGGCAGCGGATTAGTTAATGGAGCCGGCACATTCAAATTTAACGAAGAATTAACAGAGCAACACACACTCTCACTGACCGAAAAATGTTGACCGACGACTTGAGAAGGCGGTATCCACGACTTTAACAGCTCCGAATCGACTTGAGCGTCCTTGTCTACGTCAAATGGTACTGTGGTACCCACGACATCGTCCATCCTCTGCACGGCCATTCGTCGATCGTGCATTAAAAATTTGTGGACACAGGCTTTTCTGTGACATCAACGCCACGTACGTCTCTCGGCCGAAGTTTGCTTTTGCAGTCTATCTCCTTGTGGAAATGTTTACGGTGCAGATTTATTGCGCACCACGAGCAGTTGTGGATAAACCGATCACGACCTACACCGTGAGTGGACACAAACCCACAATCTTTGCCCCTATTCCAAATGGTGCAAACTCTTCCATCAACATTCTTATCAAATTCCGGAGTATACGTACTGTCCCGTACCGGCCTAGTAACTGGCCGTATCACACGTCGCCCAAGACTGCTTTCGTCTCTACGAATGTCCTGTATTAAGTCCACGTCATCCCAGCCGTTTGGCAATCTTTTGTCTGCTATCATATTAAAGACACGCTCGGAGAATGCTAAGCACGTCTCCCACGTGTAGTTCTGCGCCATATCGAAGAGCGCATCCATATGTGCCTCCAGTTTAGGCACCCATGTCACTGGTACATCACCTCGTCGCATCATCCGGCGAATCGCTGCAAAATATTCGAACCATGTTGACTGGCCCTGTGACACTTTTCCCTTCCGCTCACCGCGTATTACATATTTATGTGGCAGAAGCTTACCCTTAATAGCCGATTTCCTAACCTTCGCGCCGGCGACTCTTAATAAATCTCGCATGAGTTCATCGTCTGTGTCAGAGTCAACTCCATCACTACACAAAGCTGAGACCCGATCCACAGGAGCTGTAACCTCTGGTGCTAGCACATTATCACTAACAGAAGCATTAGTTAACATGCCATCAGCAGTCATTGAAGCCACACGTGCACCAACGCACCCTATGCACGGCCTAACGGCCGATGCTGACCGCCGTCTTGTGCGAGGAGCCGTTGTCTCAGAACGTCCCTGTGACGTCACTCCCCTAGTTTCAAAATCAGACATCAACAATGGCGACCCCGATCTCGATAATTCAAGTGTATCCAGTCTTGCCAATAATGGCGCAGTAACTGCATCAAGTTTAGAGTCTAATAGGTGGGACATATCCACCAGCGACACCCCTACACCTGGAATATCCACCACAGGAGGAGACATAAGTACTGTCCTGAGATGTTGACCATCAGACGAAGGCGTGCCAGATCGCCGATTCGACGGTCCACTAACCGGCGAATCCTCTCGACGATGTGCAGACCGTAATAGCTCAGCTAGGCAGGTCTTCACGACTTAGTGATACAGTGACGAATGATTTCGAACTGCTCATACTACCGACTCAGCTGCTCTGACCTTGGTTACCGAATGCTGTACTGCAATGGTATCTACGGTGAGCATCACTATGGGGCCCGCGGTCTGTTTTTGAATTATGCATGTTACCGGCAACATGGACAATATATCATATATATATTATAGAAACCTAAACTCATCGAGCTATGCAAATATAATACATATATAAATAGATTTGGGAGACTTTTTTAAATTATGAAACCTATTATCAAACATCCTATGAAACACCCAACGTCACCAAACCCGCCATATAATCATCATCAGATTGCATGATGCAAAAGCCCCAGTCACACATACCCGGACGAGCCCCGGATTTTTAGCCGGACCACCCCCGGAGCAGTTGCCCGGACTGTCCCGGATAAAATCGCTATTTTGGTCGTTTTTGGCCTCGCAATACACACCTACCCGGATGAGCCACGGAGTAGCCCCGGATCCGAGCCGGACCACCCCCTGGACTTGAAGTGGACTTGCTCCATGGCGATCCGTGGCTAATCTATGCTCATCCGGCTTGTCCGGGTCTTATCCGGGCAGTCCCAGTCCGGGAGTTGTCTGTGGCTATGTCGGGGCTAGTCTGGGGCTGGTCCGGGTTAAACCGTGCCCCCGGACGGTACACGGACTACCCCCGGAGCACCCCCGGACTACCCAGACCACCCCTGGATCATCCCAGATGATACCGGATTGAGCCCGGATCACAAAATGCCCCTGGCCACCCCGGATGTTTAAAACATTTTAAAACATCCTAGGCGGACCCCAGACGAGGCCGGACCAGCCACGGATCACCAAGGACCAGCCACGGATCACGCCGGATCACCACGGACCACGCCCGATCACGATCCGGGGCTCGTCCGGCCCCTGATCCGGGTAGGTATGACTGGGGCTAAAAGTCTCGGATTTCTGCCATATCTGATAAATAAATATATTAGGTTGATCATTGTTTTTTGGGATGTAAAACCACTCGATGGCCGAATGAGTTGAATGGCTATTTGATATGCACTCCAGAGTCACGAGGGACTGAAACCCCATACTAGGGCTGATAAAGCGCTTAGTAAATGATTTTCACACACAGCTCTGTTAATGAATTTGATTAACGCAGAATCCAATATTAGCTAAGCGGACGTTGCTGCATATATTACATTCAGGTCAATCTAAAAATAACATAATATAGCCTAATCAATTCTATTAATTGATAATTAGTAAACCTACCTCTCTCTATGTATAGTGCCAAAATTCCACTGTGACAATAAAAAGTGCATATCTGATGAAAGCATCATATTTTCGAAACCAAAACGCTTACCCAGATTTGATCCTGTATATTCACCTTAGATGCTGGCACACTCATTAAGCATGACTTGAAGTTTGATGCTCCTATGCTAAAGTAAAGTTTGTTTTATTTAATGACGCCTCTAGAGCACATTGATTATTATCATCGGCTATTGGACGTCAAACATATGGTCATTCTGACATATTTCTTTGGAGGAAACCTGCTGCCACCACATAGGCTACTCTTTCCGATAAGCAGCAAGGGGTCTTTTATATGCACTTTGCCACAGACCAGACAGCACATACCATAGCCTTTGAGGAACCAATTGTGGACCACTGGTTGGAACGGTAAATAGCCCAAACTGCAAATGGGTCCACTGAGCAAGATCAATCAGATGACCCACACCTTTATAGGTGGACACTCTACCGCTTGGGCTACGCCCTGCTCCCAAAGGTGTACCAGTGTCAAAGTTGAATATGTAGAATCAAATCTAGATAACTGTTTTGGTTTTGAAAATTTGATGTTTTCAGATCGCACAAACTATGGACATCCCGATTTGATCACTATACCACGTATAATGGTGGCCCATATATGGTATTAAGTTGAGATCAGACAGTCGTCTGGCTTTTTTTCCCTTTCAAATATTTATTCCAGTTGAATAACATCTTTATTCAGCACCATGGTGCTGGTCTTCCGGCCTTAACAATTATAGTGCATATGAACTATTTATGGATGAGATGATGAGATGGTATGAACAATATAGACAATAGTAGGTTAAAATCAGGCATTACAAATATAGTGGGGATCTTATTTTGCACAAGTACACTTGAGAATAGCCATTTACCTTTAGACTATATCAGTGATTTGATGATCACACCTGTGAGGAGACATTAATTTAATGGGCATGACTTGCTGATACAGGTAATCATGGATTTTGGATTATGCAAATAATGGTTGCGCGACTCATTTAAATTGTCTTGGTCAACTATAGATTTGTCAGTAGTATATGTTTTATTGGTTTATCAGGTGTTATAGACTGGTGGCTATACCTTGGTAGTTGTTATTTCTTTTACTCTTTTTGCCAGGGGGGATTTCAGAGGGGGAGAGGGAAGGGAGTGGTTTGGGACTATGTATTTATTTCGATTCTCATGTTTTGTGGTCTATCCAGGTAGGTTTATTAATGTATGTTTAACAAACTCAAGTCTAGTGCCAGGTATTACGAGAGCAGTCACGTGACTAACCCAACTTCACTTATTCACAATTTCTTTTCATAGGTAAATAATTTTTATTCATCTAGGTACAATCTTTCTTCGGCACCAAAGTACTGGTCTTCCAGCCATGCTTAACTTCAGTTATTACATGAACAATTTTAAGATAATAAAATATTGTTATTACATTCAGCTAAATAAGTAGTTGCGGTGTATCTGGTCGCGATCACACATTCAGCGTGTGCATTTATGCATAGGTAGTGTTTTAGGTAGTTTGCTATGCAGGGTTATGTCGGCACGATGTATTATGTATTATGTATTATAGGGTCTTTGGTTTGGGTATGATCCAGTTTTGACCAGACGGGATGGCCAAATGAGTTAGAGCGTCCGTCTCCCGTGTTGGTAGATCGTGGGGTCATGGGTTTCGAATCCTGGTCGAGTCAAACCAATGACTTAAAAATTGATACTTGTTGCTTCCTAGCCTGGCGCTCGGCATTAATAGAATAGGGCAAGGACTGGTTGGCTCAGTGTCAGGATAATGTGACTGAGTGGGATATCAGGTCATGGTGCTGGCGGCCTGGTCTTTCAGTGGGGCAGCACTATAAAGTCACTATGAGTGTGCACTGTCATCAGTCGGTACCTGTCCTGATATGACCTTAGATTTTGCTAGGACGTAAAACAACAACAAACAACATCAACAACAACAGCTAACTAAGTGATTGTTTGTAACAAGCATCCATTGCGTGCATTAATATGGTACAGTCTGGATTTTTCTAAAGTGTAAGCAATACATGGGAGTATTTGTTTGGTTAAAAGGAGTAGGATATATATGTGCAGAGTAATTGTCTTGAATGAGCGAGTTCGCTCATTCGGTGTCATTGCTGGACACGGTGGGCTCAAGGGCCGAAGCCCCCCCCCCCCCTGCCACTACCGTGGGAGTCATGCAGGAGGGGAGAAGGGGGGGAATGACACACAACAGGGCCTCGCACCCCACCCCAACCCTGCCGGCGATGGGGGGGGAGGGGGGGTGAGGGGGGAAGCCCGTTCCCCTCCCCTCCGGCCAATGATAACTCCCCTCCCAGGGGACTCCTGGTCAGTCCTCTCCAAACTCCCGCACTGACCACTTCCCACCTCCAACTTTAACCACCCACCCACACCTGCAGTTGATTGTGCCCACAACAATCAACAAAACCGAAAACCAATCAAGCATTTAAAGTAAAAAATAAAGAATACCATCTAATGAGCAACTGACACCCGGGCAGTTGACAGATCACACCTACTTAAATGTCACATTTCTGATAATTTACCCTATACTGTTATCTCATATGTTTATCATTAACTATTGCTATTGTACTTTAAGGTAATTGATTACTCGTTGGTTAAATCGTTCACATGACTCATATGCCCTCATCACATTTCATTTCCCCAATATATCGGGGCCTTCGCTCATTCGCTTCTTGCCTGATGATACAGTCAATGTACATGCCACCAGGCGGGCAGCGCCCGAATAAAAGCCTTGATTAACCCACTCATGCCTCTGAGTCAGCTGTGTCCATGAGCAATGCGTACGGTGGTGCGTATTGTTAGTGCCTGTGTGCAGGAGTTTGATGTGTATGTAGGTGGGGTGGGGTGAGGTGAGGTGATGGTTGACTACAGTTTTTGATTGCATTAATGATGGTTAGTACCTATATTTAGTTGACAGTTTGGTAGTCTAAATTAAACCTGCATAGTCCGATGAAAACATAAAATTTTCAAAACCAAAACAATTATCTAGAATTGATTCCACATATCTAACTTAGATGTATTGCTAAATATAAGGCAATTTAATAGAACCTATTAATGCTTAAAGCCTGTGGTTTCAGAGTTTTGGCATGTTTGCTAAAATTAATTTGATATGTTTGCACTTCAAATATTTGAAAACTTATTTCATTTAAAATAAAGAATACTTGAAACATATGGTAAATTATAACAATCAGCTTAATATATTTATCTCAGAAAAAATGACAGAAACTCAAAACCATTGGATTATGCAACTTTAATCTTTTGTGATAACTGGCTAGTACATTTCAGTGTTAGATTTGGGCTTGTGGTCATTTGTAATGGGCTCAAAGTCCCGATATTGGTGGGGAGATAGAAGTGGGAGATAATCAGGGTAGAGAAGTTTCAATAATTGTTGACTCCTGACAACTTCCGGTATCTACCGACAATTGTCGACACCCACTGACAATTGTCGACACCCACCGACAACAGTTATTGCCACCATTCATTGACTACTACTGATAGCTCCTGAAAACTACTAAGAAACTCTGTCAAAGACCCTATAATACTAAGATGGCTCACTCCCTATCTCTCCCATGGTAATGTAAATTTCGCAGTGCCACCTTGTAGTGGGTTTGATCAGCCCGGCTGCTGGTTGGTGTTTCCCATGTAAACACATACAATTATATTATACATCAGATAGGTAAGTATGAATACACATCAATATGAAATTGTTATGAACAAATACACATCATCATCAGCATCATCACACATCTTTCACATTCATATATACATTTATACATATAATGTAGCACCTGTTTAACCAAGAGAACAGCCAGCGCACCAAATGGTGGGTTTGATCATTTTGATTACACAGTACAGGCTGAGTGAGCCGTCTTAGTATTATAGGGTCTTTGACTCTGTGAGACAACTTATCTGAATCCGCTAGGTGGCAGCACAGAGAAACCCAGTCCAAATGCAATGTTTATAAAGCATTTAGCTACTAGTACTATATCAGTGTTGCCAACTGTCGCAAAATAACTGTGAGAGTCACGGAAACTGAAGGTTCTGATCAGTCACCTCACAAGTCACGGATCGACCCCAAACTCCCATGAATTTGTGAAGTTTTGTACAAAATCCCACGAATTTCGATACTCTTGTATGATTTTTTGTACTTGTGATTAAATACAAGTAAATATGATATTATACATTTGCTGAAAATATCAGCCTATAACTCTTTAGAAAGGCCCCTCAAATATCCCATTTTAAGGCCATTTTAAAAACATTTCTGGCATCGCATGCCCCCGGACCCCCCCCCCCCCCACCACCACCACCACCACCCCTAGCAAGGTTGCAGCTGCCGCCACTCAAGTTCAACACCTGCAGTGCAACACCTCAAGAATTCTCAGTACCTCCAGGTTGGCCACACTGCTGCAGGAATAAGTACATGTCAGTGAATATCATTGAATGTTATCTCGAAGTAAAGACCATTTGTGTTCACTGTTATGTTATATTTTATCCTGTATTAAACACTTATTATTATTTTGCTGTAATCAATATTTATCACCTTAAATATCACTATGATGCATAGCGAAATAGCGAATGGTAGACAGGAAGTGTGAACACTTATTTGTCTCAGACGGGATGGCACGACCCCACGATCTACCAACACGGGAGACGGACGCTCTAACTCATTTGGCCATCCCGTCTGGTCAAAACTGGATCATACCCAAACCTAGATAAAAGATTCACCCCATACTTACAGTACAGGGGTGAAAAGCAACCCATTAGAAAAGCTGGCGAAGAATTTCGACATGCTGGGGAAATTAACTGAGCTGGTAAATTCTTAATTTAAGAAGCACGATATATTCTTTATGTACGTCTTCATATTTATCCGCTACTTTTGAGTTGGAAAATATAATAAAACATATACTTTAATGCAATTTAAAAGTGAAATCGATGGCGTTCTCTGGCCGCCATCTTGTCTTTATGCATTCTCTCCCATTTCACCAACTATGTGCCGATATAAGTAAACATTTGACACTGGTGCCAGGCATTCTACTTCCTGTTCCATACTAACGCTATTTTCGCCCGTATTTAGACTATATTGTCGTTCAACCCTGTACTTGAAGTATGGGGTGAATCTTTTATCTAACCCAAACCCAGCTTGTGCCGACATAACCCTGCATAGCAAACTACCTAATTAGGATCAGACATGGTGGCTGAATCAGCAGGGCCCGTATGCACCAAGTTGTGCTAGTCTTAACCGGAGCTAGGCGCTAACTCCGGTCAGCTAGCTCTGGGTAGTGGGGGGTCCGCACAAAAGATAAACTGGTATGTGCCAATGTTTTATCCGGGGCGGATAGCTGACCATGAGTTTATTTATAGATTTGGGAATTCCCTCTGCGTTTGTAGCCATATATTAGGCTCAAATATATTAAATGCTATCATATTTAACAGAACTACATATGCAATAAGTGAAATTTGATCAATTTAACCCTAAATTCGAAGCATTATTAAGGCTACCGCAGCATTGGCGGCGATATTAATATTTATATTTTCGAATCGACGAACGTAAAGTAAACAAATCGCCGCCGCCGCCGCATCGACGTCGCTTTCCATACTGACGGCGGCAGCGGTTTGTTTACTGTACGTTCGTCGATTTGAAAATATAACTATTAATATCGCCGCCAATGCGGCGGCAGCGGTACTATCGGTTCGAATTTAGGGTTAATTTGATAAAATATCACGTTTAGAGTATGTAATTCTGTCAAATATGATCGCATTGAATAGATTGAGACCTACACACGCACACTAACCGCCCCTGCTAGCAGTTAAACCTGATTTGAAACTGGGGTAGTTTAGCCTAGGCTACGGTCGTGGTTAGCGCTGGCCTCGATTGGTGCATACCAATTTTCCACAGTTAGCCGTGTGAAGATACCCAAACCGCAGTTAAGGCCCTAACTCCGATTGGTGCATATGGCCCCAGGAGTGCAGGCTTCCCGTGTGGAAGGTCGGGCATTCAAACCCCGGCTGAGTCAAACTCAATGACTTACAAAATTGATACCTGTCACTAGCTAGCCTGATGCTCAGCATTAACAGGATAGGGAAAGAACTGGTTAGGTCAGTGTCAGGATAATGTGACTGGGTGGGATATCAAGTCCTGGTACCAACGGCCTAGTCTACCAATGGGACAACACTACAAAGTTGCCATAAGTACACACTGTCACAAGTCAGTACCCATCTTGCTCTGACCTCAGATGTTGCTAAGATGTAAAATCCCAACAAATAAATAGAAATTGTGTAAGATCATAAACATACGTTCTAGTCCATACTTGTGTATAACACTAGACAGGAAAGCTGAATGAGTTGAGCGTCAGTCTCCCGTTTTGGTAGATCGTGGGATTCGAACATATGGGTTCGAACCTTGTTCGAGTCAAACCAATGACTTAAAAATGTATACTTGTCGCTTCATAGCCAGGCGCTCAGCATTATTAGGACTGGTTGGCTCAGTGTCAAGATAATGTGACTGAGTGGGGTATCAGGTCATGGTGCTGGTGGCATGGTCTCCTATGACGTCACCATGAGTGTGCAATGTCACAAGTCGGTGTCTGTCCTGATATGACCTTAGATGTTGCCAGGATGTAAAACTGCAAGAACCAACCGACCAACTTGTGTGTAATATTTACTCCTCCACCCGAACCCACTCCATTGGAGTGAGGGAGGGTGGGAGGGGGGGGGGGAGTGGGGAACATGCCAATAGGTGTAGCTGGAATCGGACCAAATACAACTAAGTTGGATATTATTTAAAGTTGCATGGTCCAATGATTTTGAATTTCTGTTATTTCCCGAGATAAAGATATTAGGTTGATCATTATAATCTACCTACATTAGATTGAAGTAACTTTTATTTTTAAATGGCTAAGTTTTGAGATATTTGAAGTGCAAATGTGGGAAATTAATGTTGGCTTACTTACTTACTTACGCCTACCGCCCAACTTTGGGCATAGGCCACAAACAAGGGCTCTCCAGTTATCCCGGTCCTGGGCCATCTTCTCCAGCTGTGTCCATGTATGGCCAGACCTCTTCACATCTGCCTCCAGGTCACGGCGCCAACTGTTTCTTGGCCTGCCTCTCTTCCTTTTCCCCTGTGGATTCCAGGAGAGTGGATGTCTTGCAGTGTTGGATGCAGGCCTACGAAGGGTATGGCCAACCCATCTCCAGCATCTCCAAAGGATCTCCTCCTCAACAGGCTGCTGTCCTGTTCGCTGCCATAGCTCCAGGTTACTGATGGTGTTTGGCCAGCGTACTCTTAGGATTCATCTGAGACCGGTGTTGATAAAGGACTGGATTTTCTTCATGGTGGTGACCGTTGTTCTCCAAGTCTCTGCACCATACAGAAGAACAGGCTTTACCATGGAGCAAAATATCCTGATCTTGGTGTTGCTAGGCAGCTCCGAGGATCCCCAGACATTCTTCAGCTGAGGGAAAGCTGCCCTTGCCTTTCCAATCCGAACCCTCACATCAGCATCTGTCCCTCCCAGCCTGTTGACCACACTTCCAAGATAGGTGAAGCTTTCCACTTCCTCTAGTGCTTCTCCCTCTAGTCTGATGGGGGCTGTGTTGTTATTGTTAATTTTGAGGGAAGAGCAAAATCCTCAATGTTGGCACCCATGCCAAAACTCTAAGACCATAGGCTTATGCAGTAACAGGTTCTACTAAATTGACCAAGTATTCCCTTATATGTGATGACAAATGTTTAATAAGTGCACCAGTATCTAAGTTAGATGTGCAGAATAAAATCTGGATAATTATTTTCATTTTAATCGGACCATGCAGCTTTAATATTTATTTGAACTTTTAAAATCGATTAATACCATAACTAAGAATTTATGATACTCAAAATAAATATGTTGGTATAAATGAAGAGTTCAGCGCAAAACCCCGTAAACACCAATCTAAAGATTTAGATCAAAATTGGAATTAATCCTTCAAAAAGTCTATAGTTTTAATTCCTACTTTTATTGTTCATTGCTCCATAATCTTGTGATCATAACAAAAGTGGAATTTGTGTAAATTAAAATTATTTTCAGGTAGGAATCTTTTATTTAAACTAGATTTTTGGATTGGCGTTTACGGGGATTTGTGCCTGCACTCTTCAAATAATACCGACACCTACCGACAATACACAATATTCACACACATGCCTGTGGCAACGGTCCAACACCCGTAGTGTTCGTCGTCGCCATCAGATGTCGCATGCGTTGTGAATATTGTGTATTAATAGTGACTGACTATTTTGGTACCCTCCTAAAATTTTCTTGGAAGCTCCAATGACCCAAAAGCAATATACTTTTGGAATTTTCAAAATATCTCAAAATTTGACTGACATACGTGCATTTGAAAATTTGTAATTTCTATAGCTTTTGTATGGGCTATGGCAATGGTCCCACAACCGTAATGTTCATTGTCGTCATCAGATGTCGCATGCGTTGTGAATATTGTGTATTGCAACAACTGTCGACACCTACTGATAATGGCAGAGAAGTTCGGACACTCACTGGCCTTTAATGACACCAACCGACAACTGTCGCCAGGTGGTCACCGGTATGGAGTATATTATTTTGTTTATAAGGGGCAGTGGGAAAACAACCATTAATGGTTACACTGTTCCTGCAATTTCTTTTGTTAACAGAATAGTATATGCTTGTGGAATAATTTATAGAAATTGTGAATAAAAGAATTCTTAATGTCTTCCTGTCTTAATGTATACCAACCAAATGGTTCTCCGTGAGCTGCCCCGTCTGTCGGGTGCCATCGTGTCGGCCTGGTCAAAGCCCTGCATTTATATCTTAGAAAATGGCCAGGCAGGATGTACCCGACCAACATTTTATTTTCGTGGTGTTTAACGATTTAGCGATCAATGCTTGCGATTAGTCCGAAATCAGTAAATAAATGGACCAACCAAACTATCTTGCTACATATCAAACTGTTCTGGATAGTTATATATACATATACTATATATATAGTATATATATTAAATATATTATATATATTATATATATATGTATATATATTGCAAGTGGTGCCTGTGTTATGGCCCTGTCACACTACGACGTGACTACGTCAGCGTAGGCAGAACGTGAACATAATTATATTACGTCGAAGTTATGGGCGTAATATGCAAATTGTGGACGTGAATGCCGCGTAGTTGACGTGAGGGTAACGTGAAAGTAACGTCGGCGTAGCATAGTGTTAGGGACATAGCTAAGCGTGGGCATAACGGAATGCGAGCATGGTCGACGGCGGGCTAGCATAACTGAAACGTTGGTCAAACGTCGGTGTAGCGTCGTGACGTTAGCTGTAACGTGACAACGTTAGGGGGGAGGGATGATTGGCAACGTGACCGGGCGTTAGTGTAACGTGAGCGTAACGTCGCCGTAACGCGCACGACGTGACCGTAACGTGACCGTAATGTGACCGTAACATGAGCGGGAGACGTGCAAAACACCTGTGGCAGGGTAGATGTCTGGGTATATAAGGCTGGTATATACTCCAAGGCAAGACGTTCACAGGACGTTCAGAACACGTTCCAGTCACGTTCGCATCACATTACTCACGTTAATAACACGCTATGGGATCGTCAATGACGTGAACTACGTGATGACACGTTCGCAACACGTTATAACGACGTTATCGACCCGTCATCGTGTGGCTCGGGCGACGCTCCGTTACGTCCGTCCCCCGTTAACTTAACGCTGCCCACACGTTGCTCCCAGCCGGGCCGTCGCTCTGACGTGACATAACGTGACTCTAACGTCATTTACGCTGCTATAACGATCGCGGAACGTCCACCTAACGTCATTGTCACGTCATCCCGACGTAACGGATTGACGTCGAGATACGTCGAAACTTTTGAACATGTTCAAAACCTTGACGCGCCCAGACGTAATACGACGTAACATGACGTAGCTCAACGTCACTCTAACGTCATTATGACGTCATCATAACGTAACCCAACGTACGTCAACGTAATGACGAAAAATTACCACGTTAGGCTCACGTTGGCTCGTTACGTCATAGTGTGACAGGGGTATAACAGGCGACCATTCAGATAAGTCAGATTACTGCAGGTTTATTTATATACAATGCTTGAAACGATTAAGTAACCCAGGTAGGCTACTGGTCTGTCAGTTGTGTCAGTTTCGTCAGTTATAACAGTTTGTCAGTTCTGTCAGTTTCCAGATGTGTGTGGAGGGAGGCACACTGGGCACAGCAATAGATTAACTACCCATGTGGACATGCAAGCACTGTGTACAGGGTGAAGGAGATCATTGCACAGCTGTCAATGTATCGGTGTTAAGGTAGCTAGCTACTTGTGTGAACACGCAGGCACTGTATACAAGGTGCAGGAGGAGATCATTGTGCAGCTGTCAAAGTTAAGGTAGCTACTTGTGTGAACACACACTGTGCCACCGGCGCTGTGTACACGGCTCATGAAGAGATCGTTGTGCAGCTGTCAAGGTGTCAATGTTAAGGTAGCTATTTGTGTGATCACACAGGCACTGTGTACAAGGCGCATCAGGAGATCATTGTGCAGCTGTCCAGGTGTCAATGTTAAGGTAGCTATTTGTGTGATCACACAGGCACTGTGTACAAGGCGCATGAGGAGATCATTGTGCAGCTGTCCAGGTGTCAATGTTAAGGTAGCTATTTGTGTGATCACACAGGCACTGTCTACATGATGCATGAGGAGATCGTTGTGCAGCTGTCCAGGTGTCAATGTTAAGGTGGCTACTTGTTGGATCACATGGACATTGTGTACAAGGCGCATGAGGAGATCGTTGTGCAGCTGACAAGGTGTCAAAATTAAGGTAGCTACTTGTGTGAACACGCAGGCACTGTATACAAGGTGCAGGAGGAAATCGTTGTGCAGCTGTCATGATGTCAATGTTAAGGTAGCTACTTGTGTGAACACACAGGCACTGTGTACAAGGTGCAGGAGGAGATCGTTATGCAGCTGTCAAGGTGTCAATGTTAAGGTAGCTACTTGTGTGAACACACAGGCACTGTATACAAGGTGCAGGAGGAGATCGTTGTGCAGCTGTCAATGTGTCAATGTTAAGGTAGCTACTTGTGTGAACACACAGACATTGTGTGCATGCTACAGGAGGAGATCGTTGTGCAGCTGTCAATGTGTCAATGTTAAGGTAACTACTTGTGTGAACACACAGACATTGTGTGCAGGCTACAGGAGGAGATCGTTGTGCAGCTGTTAAAGCGTCGGTGTTTAAGGAGAACATGTGCTGGATACTGTGGGCGTACTTCCTGCTTCTGATGGTGCTGAGTGACAGCACTGACAGCAGCTTCGAAGGTAGTTCTGACAGTTATGACAGTGCAGGCGCAATGGGTGATGGGTCAACTCCAAAGGAGCCTACTGACAAGAATAAGAAGATACAAACTGTCAGGATTGAGAGGTCGCCCACTGTCAAGAATAAAAGGTTACCAGCTGTCAATGAGATGATCCCAACTGACAGTGGGCAGAAGAACTGCAAAAAGGTTCTCATCACCAATTCAAACCACCTCTGGCACATCCGGTCTCTCAGCCACTCCGTCGCCTTCCAGAATGACACTGACGCCTGCTGGACCGTCATGATCGCCGCGCCCGGAAACTACGTCATTGGCATACACGCGCTCCACTTCCGCCCACCTAAAAGGGGCACTGAGTGCAGTGGTGGCCATCTTGAAATCCGCGACGGTTGCTCGGCATCGAGCTGGCTGCTCGGACGCTACTGCGAGACGTCCGAGCTGATGGTGACAAGCGGCGCATGCGCCTACCTGCGCTTCCGCACTTCCGGTGGCATAGCAACAGCGGCAGAGGCAGAGGTGGGCGATAATGGGTTCAGGCTGCAGCTGCAGGTGCTAAGCCTGGCACGGCGCGGGGCACGCCCCACCCACTCTGACAAGTCGTGCAGATCGCTCAGCATCGACTCGGCCTATGCGTTATACTACTTCCGCTCGCCGGGTTACCCACGCGGCTACAAGCCGAACGTGGACACCTGCTTCCTGCTGTCCCTCTCGCCGGCGCTCAGCTCCGGGGCGCGGTACTCACTGCACATGCGCGTCCTCAACTCACGGCTGCAGGCGAGTCGCCACTGTCGCGCCGACTTCGTGCACATTGTCGACGGCGCCTCGCGAGACGGCAAGCACGTGGTGACGTGGTGCGGAGAGCTGGTGCCGCACAACGTCACTTCCTGTGGGAACTCCCTCCACATCCGCTTCCGCACGGACGGCCGTGGCTCGGACCGAGGCTTTGATGCGGTGTTCCGAGCTGTGCCGCAAAATCTCACGAGATGTCACTACAAGTCGAAGGGCTACAATCGCTCCTCCATCGTTGCGTTACTCGCCGTGTTTATCATTGTCACCATTCTCTATCTCTGCTCGGCGTTCTTCCGGAAATGTGTGCAGAACCGGGACTCGGACGAGTATGACGTCGACTACTTCCCTGATGATGCGAGCGACCAATTCCTCTTCTAGGCACCATCTGACTGTCGCTGTTACTGTCGATCACTGACCGGTGTGTGTCGCAGTCCGGGATCCCATAGTGCGTTGTCTGAGTGGCACAGTCGGTACATGTCTTGAGCTATGGGAAGAAGATCTGAGTATTTATTGCAAGGTGTTCCGGGTCGGCTGGTCGGTTGTTGGAGCTCTACACCCTGGCAATAATATAAGGTCATATCAGGAGGGATACTGACTTGTTACAGTGCACACTCATGGCGATTTTATAGTGCTGCCCCACTGTGAGACCAGGGGCCAAATGTAAGAGCCACAATTTATCGGCTGCGGAGTTAAGGGCGGCCGGCGGGGTATCTATTGTCGGCGTTAATATATGTGTCACGGGGGATGTATGAGTCCAAAGCACGCGGGTTAGCTAACGTTTCAGTTATTTATAGATTTGGGAAATCCCTCTGCGTTTGTAGCCATATATTAGGCTCAAATATATTAAATGCGACCATATTTAACAGAATTACATACTCAAATCGTGAAATTTCATTAAATTAACCCTAAATTCGAAGCGTTATTAAGGCTACTGCCGCATTGGCGGCGATATTAATAGTTATATTTTCGAATCGACGAACGTACAGTAAACAAACCGCCGCCGCCGCCAGTATGGAAAGCGACGTCTATGCGGCGGCGGCGGCGATTTGTTTACTTTACATTCGTCGATTCGAAAATATAAATACTAATATCGCCGCCAATGCGGCGGTAGCCTTAATAACGCTTCGAATTTAGGGTTAATTTAATGAAATTTCACGATTTGATTATGTAATTCTGTTAAATATGGTCGCATTGAATAGATTTGGCCCGAATCGGTCCCTAACCTGCACGTTATCCCAGGCTCAAGTTGGGGTTAGTGAAGACGACGTTAACCCTCGAGGAGTTTGCCTATCCCGGGAACATACATTTACACTTTGGGCCGCTAACCCGGGAAATCCGCACGACACGTGGGTTACGAGCCCTAACCCGCCCTCATACATTTGGCCCCAGGTGGCCAGCACCATGACCTGATATCCCACTCACTCACATTATCATGACACTGAGCCAACTAGTCCTTGCCCTATCCTAATAATGCTGAGTGATTGGCTAGAAAGTGAGAAGTATCAATTTTTAAGTCATTGGTTTGACTCAACCAGGGTTCGAACTTGTGGGTTTGAAATCCCATGATCTACCAAAATGTGAGACGGATGCTCAACTCATTCGGCCATCTGGTCTTGAGCCATGTTCACACGGGGCAGTTAATTCGAATCATATGAATCGACTTGTCTAGTTCGGCTCAGATTTGGCGTGTGAACGCGCGTCTGAGTCAGTTTAGGGCTGATTCGAATCAACTAGATCGAATCAACTAGATCACCTCTGTAGGTGGTTTATATGAAGCGAATTTTATGAATCGACTTAGATCGCCCGTGTGAACGCAACCGACTAACTTGAGGCGGATTAAGGACGTGATACGCATGCGCAGTCGAGACCTTAGTTTGTTGACTTTCCGGTTGATCAAAAGCGCATATTATATAATTTAATTAATGAAACCGCTATCTATGCACAGATATTTTGTTCATCATTTATTAGTAGGGTTTCACTGCCCAGCAGAAGTTTTGACCGTTCCAAACCAATACGATTCAATCCATACATAACTAGGTCGAACCCACACTCTCTCGGTCGACGTTGACGCACCCAAACTGGCACTGGTTAGTGTGGACTTGCTCATGCGCAGATATCCACTCCCGCCTTAAACCGATTCAAAGCACTGCCCGTGTGAACGCGAAACACTTTCAAACTAAATCGCATCATATGATTCGACTTGTCTAATTCGCTTCACATTTTGCCCGTGTGAACACGGCTTTGGGTAGATATAAAACAGGAAGCATTTCGGTAAATGAGTGTCCAATGAGGCTGTGGTGAGGTATGATTTGATTTGATCTGATGTGCCAGTTAAATTCAATTAGTAATGTGTTATGTCCTGTTCCAGTGTTTAGTATGCTTTCCTCATTGGTGTGTGTTTTTGTTGGTTTTAGAGAAAAAGAAAAAGAAAAAAGAAATTTTATTTCTTGGTTGTAGGTTGCTTCATTTTTAATTTTTTTTAAACCCCAACAAAAATACCGTAATGGCCTGATGATTTGAATGCCCACTTCCTCGTATGGGAAGATGAGGGTTCGATCCTAGGCATATTCAAACCGCGGATTAACAAATAATAAAAATCACACTTCTCTACGTCTTTAGGATAAGGCAAGAACAGGATGGCTTAGTGCCAGGGTAATGTATAATGCACAATGCAGACAACAGTTACTATATATGGGATTTATTGAGAAAACAGGTATACCGTTCATGAATGAGATATTAGGTCGTCTAGTGTCCAGGTCCCATGTAACCAGACTGGCGCTCAATCCCTACGAATTACTCCTTCGAGAGAGGGGCTGGGTGGGCGGGAAAATATGGAGGACAACCTGACCACGCAGGGTTCGAGTCAAATGGCAAATGATGGGTACCGTCAAGACAGCAGAGAGGTAACCAGGGGCGTATGCATGAAGAATTATTTATCGGCTCCGGTGTTAAGGGCGGCGTTCGGGTTAGCTAAAGCCAGTATTGGGAAATGGGTCACGGGGTATGTACGGTGCCAAAGCACCGAGGCATTAGCTAACATATAAGTTATTTATAGATTTGGGAAATCCCTCTGAGCCTATTCCCGGCTAGCACCGCTATTTGACAATATGGCCACCGATACGCCGGCAACGTTAATATCGCTTCGATTATTGGTTTAATTTGACCAAAATTCGGCGGCGGCGTTAATATCGGTTCGATTTCTGGTTTACTTTGATCAAATTTAATTGTTTCTGGACCGCTATTTGCCAATATGGCCGCCGATTCGGCGGCGGCGGCGATTTGTTTTGTTTATATTTGACAGTATGAATATCGCCGCCGATGTAGTGGCGGCGTTAATATCGCTTCGATTTTAGGGTTAATTTGAGCAAATTTCACTTTTTGATTATGTTATTCTGTTATCACCGCTAAACTAGAAATCTCGTCCAAAACCAGTTTTGAGTCGCTAACACCGCTCCATGCATACAGCCCCAGGATTCACCACAAGAACGTTTTGAAGGCTACTATAGGTGGCGCCAGCTGATGGTGGTTCATGGTGATTTCAAACATACGATTACTTTTGGTATTTTAATTATTATTTTGATTTATTGCCTTGTGGGTGATACAAATGGGAAGCATTGCGCCTAGAGCAATTTTCAGACCTACACTTCGTACTATTTTGAGGGGAGCGTCCTAACCATTAGAGTATCTAGCCTCCCTGATGCAATCAACCTATCCATCCCCGTCCTGATATGACCTTAGATGTTACTAGGTGGTAAAACAACAACAAACAACAACAACCCTATCCATGCCTACCTGTTTATGTGGCTCCTTGCCTGATAGGGCAGTGCAGATTACTAAACGATCTTCCTCTTTTTTTAACCCTCGATTCGAATAAAAACCAAGATGGCGGAGATACTAAGCTTCGCAGGGCATACAGTGCCATGTCATACTAATTGAATATACAGTAAAACCTCTCTAACCGACCAACTCCACAGATTGACCACTCCCCCATGTCGATCGCTTTATTTGGGTCCCAATACCCTTGTAACCATATTATAATTCCCTAAGCCGACACCTCCCTAAATGGACCACTTAGAGTCAGTCCCAAGATCGGTCGATTTAGAGAGGCTTTACCGTACAACTGGAATAAGGAACTCATAGTGGCTTTGTCGCTTTATAAAAGACACTATTTCCATTCAATGGAGCAGATGGCACCCCTGTATGATGGCACTAGTAGTAGTACCATATGAAGTCATCAAAATAGCTGAGGCCCTATTTAAAGCTGGATAGTCCGATGAAATATCAAATTTTCAAAACCAAACCAATTATCTAGATTTGATTTTACACATCTAACTTAGCTATTGATGCACTTATTAAGCATTTCTTTCTGCGTAGTAGGCAATACTGAGTCAATTTAACAGAACCTGTTACTGCAGAAGTCTATAGCCGTGTTTACACGGGCGATTTAAAACGTTTCATATGAAACCACTTGCCTAGATCGACACACATTTGGCGTGTAAACGCGACTCTGAGGCGTTTTAGGGCTGAATCGCTTCATATGAAACGGTTCATCTATACCACCTCCCGAGGTGGTTTATTTGAAGCGATTCAGCTGGTTCCCGGGCGGCGATAGTATAAAATAGTAGTGCATGCCGGCAACAGATGGAGCAGTAACTAATCGCTGGTGCCCGGCAGTGTTTTTTTTTTGTTGGTAAATATTTTTATTCATCTGAATACATATTTTGTCAGTGCCGGGGCACTGGTCTTCCAGCCGTCGGAGTGGTCGCATTTCATCTGTACATAGTGGAAGTGGAATGTGTTGCATTGTGTGCAGCACAACCCATTCTGAACATAAAAGAAAGTGGGGGAGCAGCCTATGCTGCATAGTGTACAGCATATGTACTGAACATAGTGCAAGGTATCTATATGCATCAAGATAGAGTGTGCAGTAATGTACACTAGTGGTTAAATCATATGCTGTGTGTGTATATCAGTTAGATTTGGTTTTAATAACGGTTAGTCTTTAAATAGTGCCATGCTGTGCATGTATAGTGGTTTATATTGTGTGCATTGCTGGTTGAAGATGTAGTTATGTAGTGGTGGTAATGGGTCTAAAGATGGGGTAGTGATTCTCGAGTCATTGAGTTATAATAGTTGTTTTGTCAAATGTGGATGGGGGGGGAGGGGTTCATGGGTAGGGGGCGCGGACACGCAGGGAGAGAGCAGGCATGAGAGAGGGCGAAGTCAATGGGTCGTTCAGCAGGTCGTATTATATATTTGCAGTGCCAGGTTTTGGGCCTGAATAACCAGGTGAGCTCTGTATGCATTTTTAAAGGCAAGGATCGAACCCGCTTCTCTGGTTTTGGTTGGGAGCTCATTCCACATGACACTTCCTTTGTAAATCGGAGCTCTCATTAACTTATTTGTATTAGGGTTGGGCACCCCAAGCAGAGTCGATGTCCCCCTTCTCATTACCCTGGTTGTGCGATCTATGTATTTGTCATCACTCGCACATTTATACATCAACGTCATTAGGTGTAGGTTCCTACGTACATCCAGAGTGTCCAGCCCTGCTCTGCTATGCATTTCAACCACACTTAGTATCTTGCCTTTGAATACTGTTCTGAGGGCTCTGTTTTGCGTTCTTTGTAATTTGGTCTCTTGCTGCTTCGTTAGTAATCCATAGATGATATCATTGTAGTCTATAATTGGTAATATTGTTGACTTGTACAGCTGCAGCGCAGTATTCTCACTTACATATGTCCTTATTTTTCTGAATGTGTTCATTTTTAGTGCCAGTGTTTGGTTAAGTCTTGCCAGCTGTTGGGTACCAGTTAGTGTTAGTGCCCGATTACGCCGAAATCTAGTGAATGCGATCATATTTAACAGAATTACAGACTCAAATAATTAAATTTAATTAAATTAACCTTAAATTCCAAGCGATATTAACGTAGCAGGTACATCTGCGTCGAATCGACGTGTTTTAAACTAAACAAATAGCAGTGCTTGCCGACTACAGGCGCCTGCTGGTTCCCGGCGCCGACACACTTTCCAACTCCGCCGTGTAAACACGCTTCTAAAACGCTTCATATAAATCGCCTTGTCTAGAACGTTTCACAATTCCCCGTGTAAACACGGCTTATGGTGTGAGAGTTTTGGCAAGCTTGC
Organism: Branchipolynoe longqiensis; assembly: GCA_030323885.1. Classification (NCBI taxonomy): domain Eukaryota; kingdom Metazoa; phylum Annelida; class Polychaeta; order Phyllodocida; family Polynoidae; genus Branchipolynoe; species Branchipolynoe longqiensis. Next base: position 24,811,213 of record CM059195.1, on the reverse strand, counting down.
CAAAACCAATTTTCCATGTTTGCACTCAAAATATCTCAGAAGTTTACCATTTAAAATAAAATCAACTTTGCACTAATGTAAAGTAGATACTAGTGATCGATCTAATATATTTATCTCAGATAAAATACAGAAATTCAAAACCATCGGACTATGCAACTTTAATATGGAAAGCCAATCCAACTGGGTAAGCATGTCATGGCTACGGACATCACCCTAATAGCTGGGATATCATTAGATACTGTTGTGGGGGGTGATGGAAATGGGAAATATTGCGTCAAGAGAGGGAATTGAAGCCACATTCCCTGCATTTCGAGCCAGTGTGCTAATCATTTCACCACCTTGGCTCTCTGATGTCACCATCCTATCCACACCTTACTGTCTATGTGACTCTTTGCCTGCGATATTAGTGCAGACTACTACACTCATCCCCGTGGAATTGTAAGTCTTTTAAATGGTTTACGTCCATAAGTTGTTTGTGATGCTTACAATTACATATATAGAGTCAAAGATATACATACACAGGGTAGATTCAACAGCCATACAACACAGATAGATTGTACAGCACCCAGGTCATGGCAACCAGAGGTGTGGGGATGATGAAAATTGGAAATATTGTGCCTCGAATGGGAATCGAACCCACACCTCTTGCATTCCTGGGCCAATGTGCTAACCATTACACCACCTAGGATGCCTGATGTCACCACCCTATCCACATCAACCTGTTTATGTGGCTCCTTGCCTGATACATCAGTGCAGGCTACTACAGTTCTGTAGTGGTCTGCACTGACCTCTCAGGCAAGTGACCAAATAGACAGGTAGGCGTGGGTAGTGTGTTGATATCAGGGAGCCTAGGTGGTGTAATGGTTAGCACACTGGCCCGGAATGCAAAGAGATGTGGGTTCGGGTCATGCTATAGGCGCAATATTTCCCATTTTCATCACCCCCACGACACTGGTTGCCATGACCATGATCCTGTACAAGCTACGCGGTGTATAGTTGTTGAAGCTACCCTGTGTATGTGTAAGTGCATTGCCTGTATGTATGTAATTGTAAGCATTAAAAGACTTACAATTCCAGGGGCACGAGTGTAGTGGTCTGCACTGACCTCTCAGGCAAGGAGCCGCATAGACAGGTAGGCGTGGGTAGTGTGTTGATATCAGGGAGCCTAGGTGGTGTGATGGTTAGCATCAATCAATCAATAGTTCCGTCCTCTAGTCGAGGGTTGGATGCAATGTTTCTCCACTTGTCCCGATGGTGTGCTGTTCTGATAGACTGTGAATAATTCAAGCCTGTCCACTGTGAAATATTTGTAAACCATGATGTTCTTGGTCTCCCTCTGCCTCTGCTGCCATTTACCTTCCCTTCCAACAATGTACGGTATATTCAACTCTGACGAATGATGTGGCCAAAATAAATAAGTTTCTTTGTCTGTATATTGGAAAACAAGCATTTCTTATTTTTAATTTTTCTGAGAACTTCTTTGTTGGTGATCTTCTTTGTCCATGATATTTTCATCATCCTTCGATAAGTCCACATCTCAAATGCTGCTAAACGTTTGTACATTTTCTTAGAGATTGTCCATGTCTCAGCCCCATACATTAGAGTAGACCACACATAACACTGAAGAATACGCTTCCTTGTATGTATTAATATCTTACTTGATGTTAACACTCTATACATTTTGGAGAATGTTGTTCGGGCTATTGTTATCCTTCTCTTAATTTCTTCCTCACATCTCCCATCATTTGCAATCTTTTGTCCGAGATATATGAATTCGGATACCTGTTCTATGTTTGTGCCATCTATGGTTATATTTATATTTGGTTTATCTGTCTTTTTACTTATAACCATTGTTTTGGTCTTCCTGGCATTCATCTTCATTTTGAATAGTATTCCAGCTTTATTGATTCTATTCACAATAAATGGTTAGCATACTGGCCCGGAGTGCAAAGAGATGTGGGTTCGAGTCCTGCTCTAGGCGCAATATTTCCCATTTTCATCACCCCCACGACAGTACTAAAGTAAAGCTTACTTTATTTAACGACACCTCTAGAGCACATTGATTTTCATATCATCGACTATTGGACATCAAACAAATTGTCATTCTGACATATTTCTTTGGAGGAAACCCGCTGCCACCACATAGACTACTCATTCCGATAAGCAGCAAGGGGTCTTTTATATGCACTTTCTCCCAGACAGGACAGCACATACCACAGCCTTTGATGAACCTGCTGTGGACCACTGGTTTGAACGGAAAATAGCCCAAACTGCAAATGCGTCCACTCAGCAGGATCGACAGGATGACCGAGAGCTTCACAGGTTGACATGCTACTGCCTGAGCTATGTCCCACTCCCCGCTACTACCGAACTAATGACCACAATCATGACTCTACTCACCACATGACCGCAGTGGCATTCAATCTTGATCTGGTCCTTAATAATTCTGATAGAATAGCTTGCTTCAAGAAACACAAATCATGAATAGTCATATTTGCTCATGAGCATTGTGAATAAGTAAAATTGTATTTGGTCATGTTACTGCCCTTTTAAAGTTGCATAGTCCAATAAAAGCATACAATTTTCCAAAGCAAACCACTCATCTACATATCCAACTTAAACACTGGTGTACTTATTAAGTGTTTGATGCTACATAAGAGAGCATACTAGGTCAAATTAATAACACAAAGATTAAAACTCTGTTACTGCTGAAACACATGGGGATCAGAGTTTTGGCAAACACTCCAAAATTAACTTGGCATGTTTGCAGTTAAAATATTTCGTAAGTTAGTCATTTTAAAGGAGAATTACTTAAAACTAAAGCGAGGTTGATTATAACGAGCGTTATGGTAAATAATGCTATCGTCCCTTGTATTGAATAGTTACCTATTTGATGTGTCTATTTATATAATGTTAGTCACTGTTGGGTATGTAGTGAATAAGGCAAGCACTGGCAAACTATATCTCACAACTAGTCCGTCCTATGAATAGAGCTTTTGTTGCCAACATGACGTGTGAGTAGCATAACTTGCTTACACACCCATGATCAGAACAATTAACACGCTCTGCCTGACCCGATCTTATATGTTGTTAACTATTAACACAGCCATGTATCAATGTTATGCTACTTTTAAATTTGAAATACTAAGCTATAATTCTCCCAAACAATTAAAAGGTTTCGTTACAAAATATTATTTGATAATACATCTTGGGGAGCTTGGTAAGAGGGATATGGTAATTTCGTCTGGCCATGGCATTTCATCCAGTTGTCTGCCGGAATTGATTTCTTTTGAGAACATTTCTGGATATTTCTTTGTACTAATAATGGTCATACAGTATAACCCCGTTAAACCAAGCTCGGTTAAACCAAACGATCGGTTAATTCTAACTTTTTTTCGCCGGCCTGGGAAAATACTACCATTTATCATATAAAAAAAGTTGGTTAAACCAAAGTCGGTTAATCAAAATTATCGGTTAATCCAAACAAAATTATAACGCGATCGTTGGGATCCATAAAAAGTTACCACCACGTGTAGCCATTACCATCACTACCACCACCACCCACCACCACTACCGCACCAAAGCCAAGTCAAAGTCGAAGCCAAAGCTCGGTTAAACCAATGATCGGTTAATCCAAACAGATTTCTAGGGTACCTTCAAGTTTGGTTTAACATGGTTATAATGTACTACAGAAATAAGTATAAATGTTGTTATAGAAGTGATAATTAGAGAAAATGGTAGGCGATATGGATATGCGTATTTCTATTCGTTTATCACTTAATGCTGTTGTTAAACACTATCAAACCCCGGTACTACTCACCATTCCTATTATTTTATAAATGTTAATAGCCATAGTATGTCTGTCTGTATAACATGTAATTTTCTAATTTGTAGTTTCTAATTTGTGGTTCATATTGATGACATTTGCTAAATTGTTTAAATACAGTTGTTAGTTAGTTACAGTTTGTAGTCATTCACTCAGGTCAATCAATTTGTAGCTATATATCCACCCTACCATATTCAATGCTTAAATTTGAGAGAAAAAATCAATCAATCAATTTGTAGCTATATCGCGACCTTACTATAAAAGGGCTCTATCTGACAAAATGGTGCTTTCCCAGACAGCACAGAGCCGTCGGGCCGACGTCGGCTATTAGTCGCACCGTCGCGATCGACTTTCCACCGTCGGGCCGCCGTCAGGCCACCGGTGGATTTCCGACGTTGGGAATCAATCCCTTTCCACTTTTGAGCCACCGTCGGGCCGCCGTCGGGCCGCCGGTTGATTTCCGACGTTAGGGTTCAATCCCTTTCCACTTTTGAGTCGCCGTCGGGCCTTCGTCGGCCGACGGCGGTGTTCCGACGTTGGGTTCAATCCAAATTCCACTTTTGAGCCGTCGGGCCACCGTCGGGCCACGGTGGTGTTCCGACGTTAGGGTTCAATCCCTTTCCACTTTTGATTCACCGTCGGGCCTCCGTCGGCCCGACGGTGGTGGGCCGCCGCAGGTTTGCATTCATTTTCCACGTCTGGTACACCGTCGGGCCACCGTCGCCCCGACGGTGGTGTCCCGACCTTAGGTTTCAATCCTTTTCCACTTGTGAGCCACCGTCGGGCCGCCGGTTGATTTCCTACGTTAGGTTTCAATCCCTTTCCACTTTTGATTCACCGTCGGGCCATCGTCGGCCCGACGGTGGTGGGCCGCCGCAGGTTTGCATTCATTTTCCACGTCTGGTACACCGTCGGGCCATCGTCGGCCCGACGGTGGTGGGCCGCGCCTGCGCAGTTCTTTAAATTTGGATTTCGGCTCGAGTCGCCAGCGAAACACGTGCGATTGTTGATCAGTGTTCTTTTTCTACCAATAACTCCAGAATTACCCGGAATTTTAAGGAATTATTTAACAGGTATGTTTAGTAATATGTTTAGATTATTTTGTAAAAGTTTTGTAATTTATTACGAAGTATTAATGGAATTATTCGTGTTAATACGATTTGAATCATCCGATGCGGTTTGTTTACTTCGAATCCCCACCTGACTCGAGTCGCCGGCTCGAGTTGCCAGCACAACACGTGCGATCGTTGGACAGCGTTCTATTTGAACAAATAACGCCAGAAATCGGAGGAATTTAAAGGAATTATTTAACAGGTTTGTTTATTAATATGTTTAGATTATTTTGTAAAAGTTTTGTAATTTATTACGAAGTATTAGTGGAATTATTCGTGTTAATACGCTTTGAATCATCCGATACGGTTTGTTTACTTCGAATCGCCACCGGAACACGTGCGATTGTTGATCAGTGTTCTTTTTCTACCAGTAACTCCAGAAATCCCAGGAATTTTAAGGAATCATTTACCAGGTTTGTTTATTAATATGTTTAGATTATTTTGTAAAAGTTTTGTAATTTATTACGAAGTATTAATGGAATTATTCGTGTTAATACGATTTGAATTACCCTGAACGGAATTTTGACGAAGGACCGCCATCTTGTTTTTTTCCGAGAAGACACTGTCACTATAGTGTCAATACGTACAGACTATATTAAATTTATATGGTATGGGATCTCGATTTCTATTAATTTTGAATAAAACTAATATTTTTACAGTGGCAGTGTCTTCTCGGCTCGTCGGCCCGACGGCGTTTGTCGCCGTCGCCCCGACGGCAGCAGCCGCCGTCGGGGCGACGGTGGATGGTTGGACAAAACAGCGTCGGCCCGACGGCTTTTGTCGCCGTTGGGCCGACGGCGGCAGCCGCCATCGCCCCGACGGCGTCGGGGCGACGGCGGCTGCTGCCGTCGGCCCGACGGCGGCAGCCGCCGTCGCCCCAACGGCGGGGGGTTGGACAAAACAACGTCGGCCCGACGGCGTTTTCCACCGTGGGCCGCCGTTGGGCCGCCGTCGGGCCGACGACTGTGTGCTGTCTGGGTTTGAGATAATGAGGACTGAAGCTGTGTAACTGCATCATAGCAAAGCAGATGGAACAATATTATTTATAATATATCTCAGTGGAAAATACCAGTTGAGAAACAGTTGTGTAACTGCATGATAGATAGCCTTTTGTAGATAGCACATTTTTACATCCAGATAACACCAATTCGGTCACTTTGTCAGATAGAACCTTTTTATAGTAATGTCCCAATATATTATTAAAATATTTATCTATCATAGTTCGCTACATTCTGAGAAAAGAATTTATGAAATCATGTGGAGTAATAAACTTTGAAAGTTGAATCAAGAGCAGTCAGTGGCCACCATCTTGGTTTTTGTATATTCTCTCCCAGTTCATCTACCGGACGTAGTGGTTGAATCTGTAGATCACAGCCTTCCCGTACGGAACGTCGGGAGTTCGATTCCTGGTTTAGTCAAACCAATGACAATCAAAATTGGTAGCCCTACATGTGGTTACCTAGCCTGGCGCTTGGCATTACTAGGATAGGGCAAGGACTGGTTAGATCAGCATCAGGATAATGTGACTGATTGGGAAATCGGGGTATGGCGCCAGCAGCCTGATTTTCCAGAGGGAGAGCTCTATAAAGTCACCATGAGTGTGCACTGTCACAAGTCGGTACGTCTACCCATCCTGGTATGACCGTAGATGTTGCCAGGTCTTAAAACTCCAACAGGCGTAGATTCCCGTGAACGCCAATCCAACAATTTGCTAAATAACAGATTTTTACCTGAAAATAATTATTCTCATAAATTCCACTTTTCTTATGATCACGTGATTATGGAGCAATGGACAAAACAGTAAGAATCTAAAAATAACTAACTTTTTGACGGTTTGATTCCAAAGTTTATCTTAATTTTTGGATTGGCGTTTACGGGGTTTTGTGCCTGAAGTCTTCACACGATGCAGCAATGAAGACAACTTCAAGGAACCCGCTAGATGGCAGTCAATCAATCAATCAATAGTTCCATCCTCTAGTCGAGGGTTGGATGCAATGGTTCTCCACTTGTCCCGATGTTGTGCTGTTCTGATAGACTGTGAATAATTCAAGCCTGTCCACTGTGAAATATTTGTAAACCATGATGTTCTTGGTCTCCCTCTCCCTCTGCTGCCATTCACCTTCCCTTCCAACAATGTACGGTATATTGAACTCTGACGAATGATGTGGCCAAAATAAATAAGTTTCTTTGTCTGTAGAGTGGCAAACAAGCTTTTCTTATTTTTAATTTTTCTGAGAACTTCTTTGCTGGTGATCTTCTTTGTCCATGATATTTTCATCATCCTTCGATAAGTCCACATCTCAAATGCTGCTAAACGTTTGTACATTTTCTTAGAGATTGTCCATGTCTCTGCCCCATACATTAGAGTAGACCACACATAACACTGAAGAATACGCTTCCTTGTTTGTATTAATATCTTACTTGATGTTAACACTCTATACATTTTGGAGAATGTTGTTTGGGCTATTGTTATCCTTCTTTTAATTTCTTCCTCACATCTCCCATCATTTGTAATCTTTTGTCCGAGATATATGAATTCGGATACTTGTTCTATGTTTGTGCCATCTATGATTATATTGACGTTTGGTTTATCTGTCTTTTTACTTATAACCATTGTTTTGTCCAACTCCCGGCCTTCACGAGGCGAAACTGTTTCTACTGACGGGAGAAGGGGCAAAGGCGGATCTCTGGCGCCTCAAAACCAGATGCTTCGGGCAGGTGGGGCTCGTCAATCTTGGCTGACTACTCATCTAGGAGAAGGTAAACTCTGATTTAAAACCCCCGCTGCCGTGCGGCTAGTCCCATTTATGGGAAGACCAGAAGTTGGTAGTGCATACCAGCGGCCATACCGACTCAATTGTCGGCCTAAACTAAGTGCGGCGCACATCAACTTTGTTGGTGTGGTCAGGGGATGTCACCCCTTCAAGTGCATGAAGACTGGAGCAGCAGATGAGTTAGAAGATCAATAGCTTTGAAGGTGTAACAGCAAGATGATATGGCTCATCAGGGCACACTCTGACAAAGATGAGTAAGTGGCCAGTCACCTTGGAAAGGAAGGGGAACCTACCAAGTATTTACCCATAGTAAGCAATGGTAAAGATGGCAGTACCCGGCTAAAAAAAAACATGTTTGTAAAGCATTAAAGTGGGCTGCTGGGACTGGGACTGGGACTGCACAATAAGTAATGCTCTCCAAGCACAACATTGCCTAGTTTGTTCTGTTTATATAACCAAATATGTGCACGGAGAGTGATGAGGTAATAAACTAGGCAGACTACTCTCATGTTGTAATTGTCTGAGTGAGAGTTGAGAGTAAAATTTTTTTTTTTAAAGTATAGTGAAGTACATACAAGACGTATATTTGATCTGATGTAAAATATATAGCACAATTTTATAGCAACAAATATTTAATAAGTAGATCAGTGTCTAAATTGGATGAAATCTATTCGAACTCTGGTTGAGTCAAACCAATGACATAAAAATTGAAACTTGTCGCTACCTAGTCTGGCGTTTGGCGCTACTAGGATAGGACAAGGAGCAGTGAAATGAGGTAGGCCAATTGTTGGTGATTGAAAATTATTCTGCTTAATCAACTAGTGAACAAAATAACCCCCCAACTACAGTTTCACTGTTACTCCATTAGAACTACTATTATTTTTTTTATCAGAGTACTTGATTTCTGTATTTAAAAGAATTATATTGTAGCTGAGTTTGGGGTACGGTCAGCTAAGGTTGTTAATTTCAATTCAAAACTTTCTCACGATCAATTCCATTTAAGTATTAGGCGTCAGTCACACTACAGCTTGCGACCACTTGTGACCACATTGCGACCAACAGCTGACCACCTCCTTGTGACCAAAGCAGAAAAAAGGTGGGAAAAACAATGGTCCGTGATCGGTCAGTGACCAGTCACAAGGACTGAAAATGGTCGACGACCTCCATGCGACTATTTTATTCACAAGGTTTTTGGTGCGACCAAAATAGTTGCCAACCGGTTGCTGACCTTCCTGCGATCACTTTGTAACCACACCTTTTTGGTGGTTGCAAGTATAGTATGACTGGGCTACTACTCAAGTGATTCCTATACAAAACAACACCAATCCACTAATTTTGGCAACCTCCCTATTCTGAAGTGTAAGTCACGTGACAGTGACGTAGCTGGTTCACCGCATCCATTCGGGAAACAGAAAAGTGCTGAGGCCATTGTGAGAGTCAATATATATAATTCGTTTTAATCGTCAATAGTTTGCACACAGTGCTCTAGCTGGAACATGCTGCTTTGCACTGTCCCCATCGCCTTCTCAATATTATCATTTCCTTCACGTAAACATGACAGTCACGCACTTACGTCATCGAACGACACAACACAGATATGTACACTTCACACCGGGCCCTCTCCCCGCCAAGCGCCCGTCAACAAACTCCTCTCCAATGTCTGCCAAAAGAAACTGCCGATCAATTGATTGATTGATTGGTGGTTTCTTTACTCCGTGTCGGCAGCATAGGGCATATTGATGGCGAGAATTGTTTGGGTTTTTTATTCAACCATCGCTTTTACATATAATGTAAAAGCATACAATCAATGTGTCAATAGACACTCATGAATTAAAAGAAAACTCACAATCATATAATTTGTGGTCAAGGTAAATAAAATTCTAGATGAAAGTATTATTAATTGATCAAACCCGCCGATAATTTAAAGCAACAAAAAAAACAGTACCGGGGGTCCCCACGCGGTCTCCGTATAAAACAGACAAAACCTAACATGCACTTAACCAATCTCAGTTTTAACTGGCTATTGAAACGAGTGACTAAAGATAATGTCCCGCTTTAAATATATTTTACTTTTCATGATATTTTACTGCTCAAATATATTTTACTGTTTCAATATATTTTACTTTTTAACGATATTTTACGGTTTCAATATATTTGACTTTTTCAAGATATTTTACTGCTTCAAAATATTCTACTTTAATATTTCTTTTCTGCTCTAATATAGGTATTGCATTAACATATTACCGCTTCAAAATAACATTTTTACTGCTTTAAGATATTTTACTTTAATATTATTTTACTGCTTTAGAATATTACTGCTTCAAGATTTAAAAAAACTACTTTTTCGAGGTAATTTACTTTAATATTATATTACTGTTGTAAGAAATTCCTGCTTCAAAATAACATTTTGACTGCTTTAATAGCATTTTACTGCTCTAATATATTTTATTGCTTTAAGGTATTACTGCTTCAAGATAACATTTTTACAGGTTTAATATAATTTACTGCTTTGCGATATCTTAGGTTTGTCCATCCCCTTATAACTGCCCATTCATCATTTCCATTCAATCAAACCAAGTAAACAATGCTAAAAATGCAAAGATGCTTTCGCTGCGCATCAGCTTGGAAAAGTCAAAGGCTAGTTGAGACACACACATCGCACAAAGCCCATGTAGTTGCTACATGGCAGTGATTTTGAAACTAGTGCTTGTATTTGCCTTAAGGCCAAAACAAATAATAAATTGGTGATCGTCCCCACCTGTGCCTGAAAAATCGTCCGCCTTAAATTCTTTAATTTAAATTTTTGTTTCTCAAAAACTGCTAAATGGAGAGGATGGATGGAATGAGAAATGGAAATGTGAATGGAAAGGGGGGTGGATGGAGTGAGGAATAGAAAGGGGGGTGAAAAGGGGGGGGGGGTGAATCGACAGGGTACTCGGGGAAAGGAATGGATAGGGATTTGAGGGGTGATATGGAACTGGGAAGGGGAGGGAGCAGGATCGAGAGTGGAGATTGGGAGAGGAAGGGTGTTGGATGGGGAGGAGAGAGGGAATGCGAATGAGGGTAGCGGAGAGAATGGAGGGGGGCAGGGGGCCAGGGCGACGAGACCAGTGAAACACTGGGGCGGGGGGAATAAAATAAAATATTTTTAAAAAACCGCCTGCCCGACCGTCATTTTTATTTTAAAAGGACGATGACCAACATTTTTTTGTTTTAAATTGGCCTAATTGAAATCGAATGAGAAAGAATAATCGAATGAGAACCTGAAAACATGCATGTGTAGAAATATCAGTTCAGAGAACCACATTTTTTTAATAACTTACAACTCAATTATTTTCATCCCACTTTTCAAATAAAAAGATAAATCTAACAACAAAAAACATTTTTGTTGTTTTTTAAAAAGGAAAACAACCCATAGAAAATAAGTGATTAAAACAAAATAAATGTCATCTAAGGGGCTTTAAACAAATAAAAACAGTAACATTTTAACTGATCTGTGGGAACCCCGATAGTAACCGATACTCAAGCAGGCTTGGTGCGTTTTGGCGGATTTCACCACTCGCCAGTGATGTCACCATAGCTTGTAGTCACTTACAACTGCTGCCACTCAGCACTGATAGTGTCACTTACAACTAGTAGTGTCACATAGCACTGCTGCCACTCAGCACTGATAGTGTCAGTTAACACTAGTACTGCCACTTAGCACTGGTAGTGTCAGTTAGCACTGCTGCAACTCACCACTGATAGTGTCAGTTAGCACTGCTGCAACTCACCACTGATAGTGTCAGTTAACACTAGTAGTGTAACTTAGCACTAGTAGTGTCACATAGCACTGCTGCCACTCAGCACTGATAGTGTCAGTTAGTACTATTAGTGTCACTTAGCACTGTCAGGGTCAGTTAGCACTATTAGTGTCACTTAGCACTATTAGTGCCACATCACACTGGCAGTGTCAGTTAGCACTAGTAGTGTCACTTAGCACTACTAGTGTCACATAGCACTGCTGTCACTCAGCACTGATAGTGTCAGTTAACACTAGTAGTGTAACTTAGCACTAGTAGTGCCATGTAGCACTAGTAGTGTGACATAGCACTGCTGCCACTCAGCACTTATAGTGTCACTCAGAACTGAGTGTCAGTTAGCACTAGTAGTGCCACTTAACACTGCTGCCACTCAGCACTGATAATGTCAGTTAGCACTAGTAGTGTCACTTAGCACTAGTAGTGTCAGTTCGCACTATTCGTGTCAGTTATCACCAGTGGTGTCACTTAGCACTAGTAGTGTCAGTTAGCACTATAGTAGTGTCACATAGCACTGCTGTTACTCAGCACTGATATTCACTAATAGTGTCACTTAGCAGTAGTATTGTAACTTAGCACTGATAGCAAATAATAGTGTCGCCTGGCAGTCACTTAGTGCTGGTAATGGCACTTAGCATTTGTCACTCAGAACTGGCATCATGTTGTACTGATAGTCACTAATAGTGTCTTTTATCACATTTAGTGTGAGTTAGTGCTGGTAGCACTGATAGCCATTATTAGTGGTACCTATCACATGTAGTCACTTGGTGCTGGTAGTGTCACTTAGCACTAGTAGTGTCACTTAGCACTTCTGCCACTCAACAGTGATATGTACTAAGTGTCAGTTAGCACTAGTAGTGTAACTTAGCACTGATAGTAACTAGTAGTGTCACCTGTCACATTCACTTGTAATGCCCCTTAGTGCTGGTAATGTCATTTGGCACTGGTGTTACTTAATACTGGTGTCACTTTGTACTGACATCCACTCAGTGTTACCTACCACATGTAGTGCCACTTAGTGCTGACATCACTTAGCTCTGGTAGTGTCACTTTGTGCTGGTGGCACTTAGAACTGGCAGTCATTAATAATGTCACCTAGAAGTGTCACTTACAGCTGGTACTGTAACTTCGCACTTGTGTTGTCACTTAGCTCTGGTAGTGTCACTTAGCACCAGGCACAATGTAGCCTGTCACCACGCCATATACAGAGAAAACAACTGTAGAAACACGACCAGCAGAACAACTCAAACTCAAGCGCAACTGGATACCAGGCATACGGACACTAGAAAAGCACCTTTCAAGTACAGTGAGACGACCGGCCAGTAGGGACTAAAGTGGCGCCACCTGCGATTTAATTTGAAAAGAAACGCAAAGTGGCGGTTCTTATTGAATTATGCTAAGGTGTCAGTTCTTTACACTGAAGACCCACTTAAAGCTAATTGTACTCTTGGGCTGCAAAATACTCACTTTCTGCAAAAGAGAAACAAAAATGACGCTTTTCACTGTAAATTCGTGACGTCGGTACATTAATTATCTGCGAAGCAGGTGATGGGAAAGTCATAGATTGCATTTCCACCATAGATAAGGTTAGAGAGGCAGCTTCAGTGCATTATTTATATTATTAATAATAATTATTATTATATTGAAGCCTTCTGTGGAGGTACGCGCTAACAACTAACAAATATTCATTATCAACATCACAATTAGCACATTTATTAAGGAGAACCGCCCGTCTTGCAACTCTCTTTCTCACTCTGGTTATTGCAGAGGTGGGTGGGTTATATATTAATTACAAATATTTAATAGCAATGTTAATTAATCACTTAGTTAAAGTTGCATAGTCCAATGGTTTTGAATTTCTGTATTTTTTTCTGAGACAAATATATTAGATCGATCACTACTATCTACTTTACATTAGTTCAAAGTTACTTTTATTTTAAATGGTAAACTTTTGAGATATTTTGACTGCAAACATCGAAAATTACTTTTGGCAAGGTATTATTTGTCCATACAATGTCATGGCATGGCTACGAAATGGGGTTTTATACTCAGATGAAGTTCTGGAACTTGTGCTCTGTATTCGAGGGTGGAGAATGGGTCATAACCATTAGACCACCACGACAGCCCAATTCTCGCAACCTGCCTATTCGCATGTCGGCCAATTGCAACATCACGAAGGGGAGCATGAAGCAAAAACCCTACCAGAATTCTTTCACTGACCAGCCAGGATTGCTTTAATAACAGGGTTTAATGGATTATACACTACAAAGTTTTTTTAAGTCTTTCATCTCAATAAACACTAAACAATGTTCCTTCAATAAAACTGATGAGTCAGCTCACTGCCAAAGAAAATACTGGTGCCTTGTACAACCCATCAATATGCTTTATCTGATGGAAAAGAAACCCCACCAAGACATGCATAGTTATCAGCAATTGCGGTAAAAGGTTTGAAATAAGGATCACAATATCCATAATACATAGCGTTAAAACAGCCACTGAGACTTTCATTTTATAGCGGTTAATTTTCATTCTAAATCTACGAGAACCTACAACTGGAAAAAATTGTTCTGATTACGTCACAATAAGTTTTAAAGAGGTATAATAGTTATAATGCAAACGTGTTTCAGCACCATTGTCCATTGTTTAGTTTGATTCCCGCCCACCCAACTCGAACACTTGCAAAAAAAGTGGTTGGAAAGTAGGTCAAACAAATCGTATCAAAGGGTCAAGCATAAGAATAAAGGAAACAAAACGTTAAGAACTCAAAAATAAAATATTTAATTAAAAAAAAAAAAACCCACAGAGAACAACATATTTTATTGTTCTAATGAATCAGACCGCCAGCGGAAATTCCTACTTTGTGTTTGTACTGTTTTAAGGTACTTGGGAGAGCCATCTGGTGAGCTGGCCTGGTACTGCAACCAGTGCTGCCATCTGGTGGTAGGAAGTTCCAGCTTCAAAAACCCGGGTATTTTAATTTAAGTGGTTGAATACTAGCACATTTTAAAAGAAATGAATAATTTTGCATTTCAAAAAGAAAGAAAAAACCATTTACTATCTTTCATTTTCTGAATTACTTACGCAGTTCACTAAATGTCATATCTCCCTACACTAGTTATTTAATTTGCTAAGTTAATTGTTGTCGTAAAATGCTTTGTTTAAAAAAAGAAAAGGGGCAGAAAAAGGATGTTTGTATCTAGTGACTTAAGTGTACTGCAATGAGAGTTGGGTGATTTTTGTGTAAAAAATGTGGTTAATTTATCTTTTCCCCCCCCCTTTAAAAAAAAAAAAAAAAAAGAAAAAAAAGTAAAGGACTTCAATTCTCTGTTCAAACCACCAGTGAACGTCTTTTGTCTTTAAGAGTGTGCTTTAAGTTGAAGAGAACATTCCGAGAACCATGGCTAGTCCCAAGTACCTGTGAGTAGCTTTGGACCATATTTGTATATAGTCCCACCACTTCTAACACATCCGCTAAAATTATTATAAAGAATGGAAACGAAAGAATAACAATGTATTTGAACTAATCAACAGTCAATACATTCAACCAAATTTGCCACACAATGAACAGATTAAATCACTTCTCAACTGAAACACTCGCCTCCAATTCCCCTGATGACTAGTCTAGCGAATCATACAACTCCATCTATAGAGTCAATGTGACTCTTGAAGAGTCGAACGCTGATTCTCATTTTGATCCACTTTCTGCGAAAATCAGACTTCGGCGACAAAATTGAATCTGTTCTGAAAACATTGTTCCCTTAACCAATCAGATTGCAGGTTACAAAATTATCAGGAGTGAGCGAGTCTACTGACTAAACCCCAACACGAGGCCTTAATCCACTTGACCCAATTTCTATTGAACTTGACGTTACAGGGCTCGACCACAGTGGTTTGTGGAGGGGTTAAGACTCTGAACCATTTAGTCCTGCCTGCATTTATTTCAACATCATTATCTTAATTGAATTGAAATAATTTGGATTAAAAAAACCCACGTAAATTAAAAAAATATGGAGCTTACATCATAAAGAAATGTAGACTGAAAATTACAACGAATATTGCAATCATTACCGAGCAAGGCATAAGGTGGAGGCTTCCTAGACCGTTGTCTGTAAATGACAAATTTTATGGCACAGAACATTTAGTCAGAGCAGACGACACACAATAGTTTCAGTAAGGAATGGGTCAAATGAGCGGTTTTGATACAAAACAAGTTTTATATACATTCAGATAAAACCAAAGTTTTCACCTGCAAGATTTTGAATGTAGCAACCCATTAGTGATGTGGAGCTTCTGAAATAAATCTACTCTTGAATGAATGTCGTCTGCTGTTGGATAAAATTAATTAAAACATACAACGCTTTCATTACAAAGTGAACGTCTTCACTGGCTACGATCTCTCTTTGCCGAAAGAATATTCTGCAAGGACTACATGTCGTCTGCTCTTTGAAAAAATATTCTTTCAAATATGAAATTTAAATGACAGCCGACATTTAGCAGCTGCAGACGACATAGCAGATTTTGGATAAATCATTGTGAAACGAGTCAACAGCAATAAATAATCCACTGTCAGGGAGTGGGTGGGGGGGGGGGGGAGATGAGGGAGAATTTTAAATATATATTTACACCTGGTTTGATTGAAAAGTATATTTACCTTTAAAGAATCAGGTGGACATCATTGAATTTAGTTCATGAGGATTGGTTCTCTTAATCTAGCAAAGTGAATGCAATATTTTACTCTTATATATATATATATATATACACACACCCTGGCTGGTGTTTTTTCTTTGCTTTCGGTTAATCGCTAAGGACTTGCGTGGTTGCCTGCTGCTTTGGCTGAACTCGGTATACGCACAACTCACACACATTACCCATTGACACGGAAACTCTGAGAGAACTCTGTACACAACGACCCACATTCTTTGTACAATTCGACACGGATATATATATATATATATATAGATATATATATATTTATATAGATATATATACACACACACATACACATATATACAATTAACACATTCAATAATTAGCATATAATGTAACATCCCTAGGGGATCGGGACCTCTGGTTGCACGGCACGATTTTGTACAAGGACCAATTAACATACTTTTGAAGAAAATAATATACATGTACATATATATATATTTGTTAAATAATTTTTGTTAAACACATAAAAACTGGCAGCAATTGCTTTGTTTTCATGGTAAATACAGTATATATCTGACAGACAGCTTGATGTGCCCGAACAAATTACTTGATTTGTGTGCATGAGCTGTGATTGGATAAAAGCATCCACTCCCATGATGCATCTGCATATTGAATCTCGCACATCTCGCAAGCTGTCTCGCCCCGTGCGGTCTCACGAGATTTGGGTCTCGCGACACGTGGCCATTAATTTCACGTTATTGTGAAACTTTATAAAACACCGCCATTATTAATATAATAATTAGAAGCATCTGTACAGGCAGCGACTTGTCTTACTAACAGGTCACCACACCAATGTCTGCCAAATTAACATTTACTAACAGGTCACCACACACATTTCTGCAAAATTAACATTCACCTGAAAACACACTGCATTGCACTGAATGCCCTTTGTTGCCTTTCTTTAAAAAAAAAAAGTAAAGCTGTAATCTGATGAAAGCATCAATGTCTTTAAATTGTACCCAGATTTGATCCTACATATCCAATTTAGATATCGATGGACTGATTAAACATTTATTGCAGTTTGGTACTCCCTTACTGTGCAGCTATGCTAAAAAAAAAAAAAAAGTAACAATGTCCCACATTTTCGGTGAGGACACACTTCACACGTTTTCACTTCAAAGTTAACCCTTTAAATTAAAAGATACTTCACACTAAAGTAGATCATAATAATCAATCTAATATATTTATCTAAAATAACATGGCAGAAAGTATCATGAGTGAATGTGGTTATTTAGTTGGTAAGTTTGTATAATTTGCGAAAATTCTATTCTCTGAAAATTATCAATGGCCTAATCTAGGATAAGAGGCTGCGGAGGTGTTGACATTATTTTATTGTCACTTTTCTAACTATTTCTCTAACTTTTGTTTAGGGTGGAACAGTATTTGTCATTAGTGCTAGAATACCAGTGCCTCGATCCTGACGTGCTAACCTGAGGAATATAACCATTTAAATAAAAACTAAAATTATTTACTGCAGTGGAACGCTATTTAGGGTGAAGCAGATTGGTCAAAGCAAACTGCTATACTACTTCACTAAAATAACATTAGGGTTAAAGGTCATTATAACTCAAGTAGAGCTAACCATTATAACACGAACCTTGTTTGTTGGGGTTTTACGTCCTAGGGTCATATCAGGAAAAGTACCGACTTGTGGACAGTAAGCCAACATCAATCTGACCTGCTTGTTCTAAGGCCAATACAGTTGAGATTTCTAGGAATTAAATACTTGGCAAGGTTACGTAATTCATTGATCTGGATTTGTTTCATTTTTTAAAGTTAAATACATCAGGTCAACAATTATAACCTACTCTAATTTGATCTGGAGCAACTTTAAGTTTAACGACAACTTGTTAACTTTAGAGATATTTGAACTACAAGCATGTTTTAAGAGGTTATGCAATTCTAAGATATATCAAATATTCATGTCCATTTTAAAGTTCCATATTCCGAAGCTTTTGACCGTTTGGCATTTGAAAAAAAATGTATGAGGTTGATCATTATGACTTACTGTAGTTTGAAGTAACTTTTAATATAAATAAACCTTGGAGATATTTGAAGTGAAAATATGCTCAATTAAATTTGGCGTACACCTTCTGACACAATGGGCTTCAGCAGTAGTTAGGTTCAACCAAAATATACTTTGTATTCCCTTCTATGCAGCAACATAGACTTACCAGTTGCAACAGTAACTAAATTGGATATGCAGGATCATGTCTAGTTAAGTGCTTTGCATTAGTAAGTCTGATGCTTTGCTAATGGGGCTGTCACATTACTACGCTTCTCGCCAACGCGCATCGGCATATGTGATTTTTGTTGCCGCAACGTCGGGATACGTCAGGAAGCGTTACGCGCGCGTTGGTATTCGTTGATGGACGGTGACGGTTGGCAAGAGTCGGCAGCACGCCTCAGGGAATCGGCGAAGTTTTGTGCTTGCGCAAAACTTTGCAAGTGCGACAATGTGCAGGTGCTAACATTATGGCGACATTAGGGGCCAGGCAAGATACGTTAGATGCGCTGGAATAACGTTATGCGAACGATAGGCACATGCCCTGCGCACGTGAGGGTCGTTCCAACACCTTGCGCCAAACTGTTGCTTTGTTTCTTTGTTGTTGTTTTACGTCCTAGCTACATCTAAGTCATATCAGGACGGTGCGCCAAAACACACTACCAATACGTTGCGCTGACGCCGAAAAGTTTGACATACCTCGACAATTAAAAGTGAGTTTGTGCATTGGCGGCGAGCCGGCGAGAAGCGTCATAATGTGACAGGGCCATAAGACTCAACAGCAGTAATGTCGGCTACTGACTGACTACTGAATCCTAGAATCTTCGGTACAACTCGGCCGGACTTAACCAGACAGTCGGCACCGACAGGTCGGGCAATGTCGACTTGGTTAAAAACCCATCATTAATCAGAAGAATAACTAAATGGTAATATAGATTATACCATATCATTCTGCACCATTCATTGAAAGAAAACTTAGGAAACAAATCAAGAAGGGTACTGGGGGTCGCAGTTGTTACCATAACATTACCTTGACACCTGATTACGAATGAAAAAAATAACAACAGATAAACCCGTCTGATAGGTTTTGCAATTCGAACAAGAACACTACATCCTACATGTATTAAAATACGCTTCTTCAGCACTTTGATGAAGATTCGGTGGTGAACATGTTTGTAATCATACCTGTTAGTCAGACAGTCACCGTTATCTTCTGACTGACAAGGGTGGTCCCCGTAGGGTGCAACATGTGATTCCCCATAGGACCACGTTCAGTCTGTGGGATTCAAATATGAATCCCACAGAACTGCATCTACCCAGTGGGATGATGCAAGCCGTGAACCCTGTAGGGCCATAATTAGCCAATGGGAAGCTAGATATGGCCACAGTCTAACCTTCGAACGCTAAATGTAACTCGTGTAGGATGATGTCCAGCGTGTGACACGCTAGATGCGAGCCCAGTAAGAACAAGCCTAACCTGCGGGATGCTGATAATGCATCCCTGTAGGGCGTAAATGCAGTCGCTGCGGGTGACCATGACCAGTGCATGGGATGCGCTACGACCAACCCTCACTTCGGACCAAAGCCGAAAAGGTGAGGCACTACAGTGTCAACCCCTGAAGGACAATGCTCGGCATTATGCTGTGCTATGTATGATCGGCTCTGGTGACATGTCAGTCATTGGTGCCAAATGGTGTCGTGTCATCATCCATGCCGTCCAAATCCGAAGGCGCCGGTGATATAGACGCGGTGCCCGGGCTCAGCGTCACAAAGCTGACTGCCATGTTGTATGGCGACACGTCTTGCAGCTCCACGTCTTCAGAGTCCGTCACCAGCATATCAAGCGTCGTCTCCATCGGGGAGGGCGACAGCTGGCGAAACAACCACGGAGACAAGCACATGAACAGCTGATCATAACAGGGTGCCTAAAGGCCTAATCTGACACATGATGCTGTCAGACAGTTCAGGCTAGGACGTAAAACAACAACAAAACAAACAAACAAACTGATAAAGACACCGCGTCCGGTCCAATTTGTATTGTGAGAGCATTGGTACACACTGGTGAGCATCGGTTAATACATAATGGGTGGTTAGGAAATTCATAGGGCAGGCACAGCATGGAGGAAGTCGATGCGTAAGTAGGAAGTATAAGTAAGACACATATGATAGAAGTTACATAAGTACAATACATTAACAAAAATGATCTCAAGGGTGGCACCATCTAGTGTGTGCTGCCAACACCAGAACACAGTAAAGTACGGATAGACAGAATTGAGCAAGACTGCACCATAACCAGATATCCCACCCAGTCATATTATCGTACTACTAAGCTAACCAGTCCTTGCCCTATCCTATTAATGTTGAACGCCAGGCTAGGTAGCGACAAATATCCAGCCAGCCATGAGCCAGCCAGCCATGAGCCAGCCAGCCATGAGCCAGCCAGCCATGAGCCAGCCAGCCATGAGCCAGCCAGATTTGGCCATCAGGTCCATTCCCGGCGAGAGAAGAGAGTGAAAAGAAAAGTTGGACTAAATAAAAGCATTCTTACAGCTCTCTCCTGGCTGGGGTTGTCAGACATCGTGGAGAAGGGCAACGGTGGGTCCGAGTCCAAAGCAACGCTCTCCTGAAAGAAAACCACATCGTGAAATGTGCCCAACTGGTGCTGATAAGACTATTGGAGGGGTCAGGGAGAGAGATTTCTTATTTTGAATTTTATTTTATTTTACCAGTAAAATATGGCAGGATCCATACACATTTGAAGATATTGAATTCAAGCCTATTTCAAATGCGTCTCTACAAACTAACAGTTGGTAACTACCAAAGTATCTAAACAATTTGACAGTTTAACAATAATATCATAGATGAGAATGGCCTGAGAAAAAGAAAACAGGAAAATATTTTATGAATTTGTTTTTTTGTGTGCCAATTTTGTAAGTCATTGGTTTAACTCGAATGTGATTTGAACCCTTGGCCTTCCACATGGGAAGCCAACGCTCTTACCGATTCGGCCACCGAGTCTGATTTCTGGAATATGATTTGACCTCGGCTTTGTCTTGGTCAATACTCCATCCAACCTTCAACCACATGACAAGCAAAAACTGTCTCACTTAAAAAATGTTGGGACATATCAGCAAATCTAAACACATTCCGAAATTTGACATAAAGACATGTTTGAACTAAAAAAAAAATTCTGTTTAATTATTGGTGATTTTTTGCCATGTCATCAGTAAAGGCCATATTCACAGTGAAAAGTGAGTAGAATTTATTCTGTCGCCGTTTTGCTCCTTTTACTGTCAAAAGACGGTAAAAAGTTATGTCAAAGGACATATGGGCCAATAGTTACAAGATCCAGTCCAGATGTCTTTAACTTAAAGACATCTGGACCGGATCTTGTAACTATTTGAACACTTAAAGTTTAACTTAAACTTTAAGTGTTCAAATTTGTGCTTTGTTATTTGTTTTAAAAGGTCTCATATGCTATTTAGATATATAAAAAAGATGTTAGTGTAGAGAACAGAATTTCAGCCTGACAATAAAATTCCCCACATATTTAATTTTGCTTTTCAATAATTACATCCCCCGGAAAACAAACAAGCTTTTAATATTTACCGTCCACCCCCCAAAACAAACAAGCTTTTCAATATTTACCGCCCACCCCCAAACAAACAAGCTTTTCAATATTTACCCCCCACCCCCAAAACAAACAAGCTTTTCAATATTTACCCCCCACCCCCAAAACACAAGCTTTTCAATATTTACCACCCGCCCCCCAAAAAAACAAGCTTTTCAATATTTACCCCCCACCCCCAAAACAAGCAATCTTTTCAATATTTACCCCCCACCCCCAAAACAAACAAGCTTTTCAATATTTACCCCACATCCCCAAAACAAACAAGCTTTTCAATATTTACCCCCCACCCCCAAAACAAACAAGCTTTTCAATATTTACCCCCCACCCCCAAAACAAACAAGCTTTTCAATATTTACCCCCCACCACAAAAACAAACAATTTTTTCAATATTCGCCCCCCCCCCACCCCCCAAAAAAACTGTGTCGGCAAACCAACCTGTGTGGTTGGGGTAGGGGTGGTGGAACGGCTCCGTTGACCTTTGGTGACCTTGGGGAGGTCACTGCGCATGGCTTGCATCTGCTTCTTCATCTTGTCAATCAGCCAGAGAGGCACCACGAAGCCCTGGATGTCATCCAATTGCAGGCCAGGGTTGTCCCTAAGGAGCAAACTTCCCTCGGTCAGTCAAGTGTAAAAGTCGCATCGGTCAGTCTAGTTTAAAAGTCGCATAATCCACGGATATTTACAAAACCAAAACAGCCACCTAGATTTGATCCCTAGACATATGTTAAACTTAAAGTCGCATATTCTGATAGTTTTGAGTTTCTGTCATTTTATGAGGTACAGAATAGTGGGTTGATTGTTATCAAATGTTTTACTTTTTTAGTTTGAAGTAACTTTGCTTTAAAATTACTAACGTCGGAGATATATGAAGTCTAATGCCAAGTACACACCTACCGTATAGAATTCGCGCACTAAAACTCGCGACGACCGTACGACTGAAAACGGGTCGATTCATTTTTCGAATCGCGAATCGTAATCACACACAAGCAGTTTTAGCCCTGAAACTGAGTTTTAAGTTGCGAATCGCAATCGGTAGATGTGCTAGGGTATCGCACACCTACCGACTTTTGGGCAGTTTTAGATCGTAAACGGTAGGTGGGTGCGGATAAACGGTAGGTGTGTACCTGGCATAAGCATGCACAAATAATGCTTGTCTCTGATATCATAGGCTTCAACAGTACCAGGTGCTATTGAAATGACTATGCAGCAATAAATACCTAATAAGTTTCTATGAAAATAATTCACATATATAAATAAATTTGGCATTAATACAAGTTTTTTTAATGGTAATTTTGTTAAAGGATGAATGAGTGGGAAATTAAAACAAACAAATAAAAATGTTGCCATTGGTTTTTTCTATGTCTACCTGTATTCATCGGTTAAGGAAAGCTCGAGGATATCCTCCTCAAGTAGCATGTAGGCCTTGCCACCGGTTGCCGGCATGTGTTGGTGCTCAAACAGCCACTGCTTGTCGTCTTGGTCCCCCGAGTACTGCAATCAAAATAAACCAGTGGTCCACAATGGGTTCATCAAAGGTTGTGGTATGTGCTGTCATGTCTGTTGGAAAGGGCACATAAAATAAAAGACCCCTTGCTGCTCATCGGAAAGAGTAGGCTATGTGGTAGCAGCGGGTTTCCTCCACAGAAATATGTCAGAATGACCATATGATTGATGTCCAATAGCCGATGATCAAAATCGATGTGCTCTAGAGGAGTCATTAAATAAAACAAGCTGTTTGTTTGTTTTTGCACTGAAAATATATCGGCTTTCGGCATTATCTTTGTCGCTGAAGAAACAATGATTTGAACAAGGTCAGCAGTTATATTTCTTTGATTCATAGATAGGTGAGAAGTGATTCTATCGAATTCTTTAAGTGATACTGGCTTGATCGCCAACATAGGCCATATTCACGGCGAGAATTTTGTCGACAAATAGGCAACTCTGTAGAATGATAGAGATTCCACATGGAACGGCGGAATCAAAACCTGGAAATCGGAATTGATTGCATGGAAATTGTAATTGTTGACAGCTCTGTTAACATAACACAGTCCAAAGGGTTGTGGAGAAGGAATAGACTAGAGTTATTCAATGTGTGCACTGTTCAATAGCGAATGCGAACATACCTTGAAGATGTCTGGGTGTTTAATATACAACCGCCCTCGCGTATTCCCCAGCCCCATCGCTCTGAAACAGATAACACATGATCAATCAATATGAGTGGGACGCTCCTCAGGCAGTAGTGTGTTCACCTGTGAAGGCGTCGGTCATCATATCGATCCTGTTCAGTGGACCCATTTGCAGGTTGGGCTATTTTCCATTGCAACCTGTGGTCCACAACTAGTTCATCAAAGGCTGTGGTGTGTGTTGTCCTGTCTATGGGAAAGTGCATATAAAAGACCCCTTGCTGCTTATCGGAAAGAATAGGCTATGTGGCAGCAGGTTTCCTCTAAAGAAATATGTTAAAATGATCATATGTTTGAGGTCCAATAGCCGATGATATGAAAATCAATGTGCTCTAGGGGCGTCATTAAATAAAACAAGATTTACCTTTACTTTTGCATGATCAATAAAAAAAAGAGTAGGCAAGACACATAGCATTGATTGGAAATATAGTTGTTTGTATGTGCTAAATTCCCTGCAAATAAAATAAAAATGACAATACACAATAACTGAAAAGAACAAACAAAAGATACCAATATGTGACTGATTCATGAGCTCAACTGAATGGAGGTTATGTGTTTGTTGAGGTTTTTTGTCCTAGCAACATCTAAGGTCATATCAGGACAGGTACCAACTTGTGACAGTGTGCACTCAGGGTAGCTTTATACTGCTGCCCCAATGGTAGACCAAGCCACCGGCTTTTTACCATGACCTAATATCCCAGTCACATATTCCTGATACTGAGCTAACCAGTCCTTGCCCTATCCTAGTAATGGCGAGCTAGGAAGCGACAAGCATAAATTTTGTAAGTCATTGGTTTGACTTGACTGGGATTAGAACTCCTGACCTTCTGCACGGGAATCCTGCGCTCTATCGATTCGGCCACTGCGTCTGGTTAACTCATTGGATGAAGGAAATATTCATGTTTGAACTATCATACTATGGAAGTATAGGCTGAACTGGGCAGAAAGATACAGGCCTCAACCCTAGTGATGGAAGTATAAGCTGATTGGGCGGAAGGATACATGCCTCACCACTAGTGATGGCAGTATAAGTTTCTTGGGCGGAAGGATACATGCCTCAATCCTAGTGATGGCAGGATAAGTTGCTTGGGCGGAAGGATACACGCCTCACTACTAGTGATGCAGTATAAGCTGCTTGGATGGAAGGATACACTCCTGACCACTAGTGATGGAGTATAAGCTGCTTGGGCGGAAGGATACCCACCTCACCATTAGTGATGTAGTATAAGCTGCTTGGGTGGAAGGATACATGCCTCATAACTAGTGATGGAAGTATAAGCTGATTGGGCGGAAGGATACACACCTCACCACTAGTGATGACAGCTTAAGCTGCATGGGCGGAAGGATATATGCCTCACCACTAGTGATGACAGCATAAGCTGCTTGGGCAGTGGGATACACGCCTCACTACTAGTGATGCAGTATAAGCTGCTTGGGTGGAAGGATACACGACTCACCACAAGTGATGTAGTATAAGCTGCTTGGGCAGAAGAATACCCGTCTCACCACAAGTGATGTAGTTAGTATAAGCTGCTTGGGTGGAAGGATACACACCTCTCCACTAGTGATGGCCTCACTATTACTACTAGTGATGGAAGTATAGGGTGATGGGTGGAAGGATACACACCTTGTCACTAGTGATGGAAAGATCAGCTGATTGGGTGGAAGGATATATGCTGGCCTCACCACTAGTGATGGCAGAATAAACTGATTTGACGGAAGGATACATGTGAAAAGCGAATCCCATGTTAAATAAACATTCCAAATAACAAATACTCTGGAAAGCCATCTGGGCTGTCTCGGAGTTGTTTATGGGGCTAGCCTCGTTCTGGATTATACTCTGATAATATTGTACTACATGAGCCTCACCACCGTGTGGTGGTGGCAGGGACTACACTGACCTCTTGCTGCCCTTCTGTGCCGACAGGTGGGAGAAGGCTAGCCAGAGGCGGTCTGGGTGGACTGCCCCCCTTATGCGACTGGCTAGTAACAACCCCCTACCATGAGAGGAGCCTGGCTGGCCAGGGGTCAGGTCACTTGGACTTGTGGCACCATGAAGAGCGGGATAGAGGAAATAAACGGTGAAGTGTTTCCCTTCCCTGTCATCTCTTAGCATTGCGTCTGATACAGACTAGGGAGAACTGGCCATATGATACGACACAGCGTATCACAATATTAAGAGTTCCAAAGAGTCTGCTTTAACAGCACACTGAATAGTAATCAAAGGACTCACTTGTTCGCTTTTGCGCCCATTACAAATTTTGTTGTCTCCTGCAGCCGCTCTGGATCCCACTGCAAATATGAAGCAACCGCATTCAGGTATGTCTGATAAAGCTACACCGTCAAACTACCATCCTGTTTACAGAAGAAACAACATCACAAAATGTTACATAGTATACATTTCAATGCCACCAAGTCGAGAACACATGTGCAATGATGTTTTACCCGACTTCGCTTTCTGTTAGATTTCCAGGGGATGTGATCTAGTACTTATATTAAAAGGATTGCTCGGGCAAAAAGAAATCAAGCAAAATCAACTGAAACTAAGGTCGCTGGTGAATTTTGGAAGTGAGTATTGAGTTCCTGTAGAATTAGCATTTAGTAGAAGTATAATGATTATTGAACTGAGCCATGCAATTTAGTTTTTTTGTAAAGAATATCCAGTGTGTAATGTTGCCATGGCTTTGTTGGGGCTTTATGTCCTAGTAACAGCTAAGATCCTTTTCAGTTCATGTATGGGATTCGAATGTTGCTTATTTGCACAGGACTTGAATTTGTTGCATTGTGAAATGTGACAGCTGCACAAACACCCGTCTTTACCCATTAATAGCAGGAATGGTCTAACCTGCTGGGATGCTATCCGCAAATAGCACAAAGGGTCGAACCTGTCACTGCTCTATCCTCAAATAGCATTCAGCTTTAAACCTGTCAGTTCTATATCCTTTAATAGCAGGAAGGTTCAAACCTTGCTTCTCTATCATCTAATTGTACTAAGGATAAAACCTGATGCTGTTATATCCTCAAATCGCACAAAGGGTCAAATCTGTCCGTTCTAATATAACTAACGGTCAAACGTGTCATTTCTGTATCTTCAAATAGCACTAAAGGTCAAATCTGTCCCTTCTAATAGAACTAAAGGTCAAACCTATCACTTCTGTATCCTCAAATAGCACTAAAGGTCAAACGTATCACTTCTCTAACCTCTAATAGACCCCTTTCAATGTTTATAAACATTGTGTATGCGCGCGCAGCTTGGCTGCAGAACAAAGGCATACTGCCATTGAGTTTGCTGGTACATGCAGTGCAAAACGTTTATTTTATTCAAAATTCATAGAAATGCAGAATCCTAACCTTTTAAATTTAATATAATCTATTCGTTGAACATGTTTTCTATATGTGTTCCAAGTGGGTTGCTTCTAGGTGGTGTGGTTTTAGAGATATTTCACTTTTTATGTATGAAGATTGCTCATGACCATTGACAATGCATTGAGTTTGCCGATACGCACAGTGCAAAACCTCTATTTTATTCAAAATTAATAGAAATGCAGAGCCCATACCATATAAATTTAATATAATCTATTCGTTGAATATGTTTTCTATATGTGTTCCAAGCGGGTTGCTTCTAGGTGTTGTGGTTTTAGAAATATTTCACTTTTTCTGTATGAAGATTGCTCATAGCCATTGAGTTTGCAGTGTGACAGTGTGTTGTCCTGCAGCCAAAAGGTGCGCGCACTGACCTAGATACCTATGCTGACGTCATATGAAATAGGTCTATAGAACTAAAGGCGGGATGGCCGAATGAGTTAGAGCGTCCGTCTCCCGTGTTGGTAGATCATGGGTTCGAACCCTGGTCGAGTCAAACCAATGACTTAAAACTTGATACTTGTTGCTGCCTAGCCAGGTGCTCGGCATTATTAGGATAGGGCAAGGAGCAGTGGAATGAGGAAGACCAATTGTCCACTATTGAAATTTCCTCTGCTTAAACAACTAATGTACCCAAAAAAAAAGAAGGACAAAAAATCAGACCTGTCATTTCTGTATCCTCAAATAGCACTACAGGTCAAACCTGTCATTTCTGTATCCTCAAATAGCACTACAGGTCAAACCTGTCATTTCTGTATCCTCAAATAGAACTCAAGGTCAAAATTATCGCTTCTCAAACCGTTAATATAACTAAAGATCAAACCTGTCGCTTCTCTATCCTCAAATAGCATCAGGGGTCAAACATGTCACATCTCTTAACCTCTAATAGAACTAGAGGTCAATGATGTCACTTCTCTAACCTCCAATAGTACTAAAGGTCAAACATGTCACTTCTCTAACCTCTAATTGTACTAAAGGTCAACCATGTCACTCTCTAACCTCAAATAGCATGAAGTGTTTAACAATGTTCTTTACGTACCTTCGGACCCTCTCGCTTAACTTGCTCCTGAGCCTTTCCTGGTTTTGAGGGAGTTGACCGTCTGTTTAAAGAAAAGTTACATCATCTCAATATGAAAGACTAACAATTCTGTTCAAATGTGGTAATTTAACATGGCTTTATATCGGTTTAATAAATTTAAGTAATCATTTTTTTTATTATCAAGGATGAGTGTCACTTCCAATAATAAAAAAAAGAGCATGAAATCTGACTTTCGGGTTACTCTTACAATGCTAACCGTATGAACAGAAATTACCCATATGACATATTTCTCATCCTTGCATTGTTAAGCAATGTGGCATCCACATTAATATTGATTTCTAATAATCCTTCAGCAAAAAAAATGGATTAGATTATTGGTGACTTCATGAATATTTGAAAAAACAAAAAACACTCCACAGAAATGGTAAATAATGGGCGACTGGCCGATTGCTGATATCAGTTCGATGGTGAACAATAAGATTTTGTAACAAAGATTATAATTTACAATATAAAAGAATCCCATACTTACCCTGAGCCGGATATGTATAATGGAGGTCGACCTTTTTTCTGAAGAAATAAAAGGACAGAAAGAAATACAATATTAAGAATTGGTTTGAGATGTAACAGTATTAAAAAACACACCCAAACAAGAACTTCATTTTATATTGTTAATCTTCTCAAACTAAAACTCTGAAAATGACCAAATTTATGTCAAAAGACAAATGCAATTACTAAAGACAGTCCAAATACAAATGTAAAATTTAAGAAAAATGGCTGGAAGACCAGTGCTTCGGCACTGATTAAAGACTTATTCAGCAAAATAAACATATATACCAAAAAAAAACCACAAAAATAAAGCAGTCCAGCTGTCCTCGGGAACTCTAAACTCTGTTCATGCTTTACATTTGAAAAGAGGTCTCGCGTGTTATATACATTAAAATATATTGGCATACAGAAATAAAATCTACATAATCAAGTACAATGTGGTTGAATGTCAGTGCATTCGAGAGTGGGTAGATGTGTGAGTGGTGGTTTCCCCCAATTACTAAGATGGTGTGAGTTAGCCAAGATTGGTCAATACGGCAACGGGTGAGGACCACTTGGTCTCTCTGGAATTTCACATGACTCTGTGGCAGATCTCCAAACAGGATAATGTCAAGTAACTTGGTGCATTCATGGTGCCATTTAGATTTTATTCATTTAGGTTTCTTTGTTGGGGTTTTTACATCCTGGCAACATCTAAAGTCATATCAAGACCGGTACCGATTGGTGACAGTGCGCACTCATGGAAACTTTATAGTGCTGGGCCACTGGGATACTAGGCTGTCGGCATCATGACCTGATATCTCACTTAGTGATATTATCCTGACACTGAGCTAACCAGTGCTTGCCCAATCCTAGTAATGCTCATCGCCAGGCTAGGTAGTGATAAGTATCAATTTTATAAGTCATTGGTTTGACCAGCTGGGTTCAAACTCTTAACCTTCCACATGGGAAACCTAGCGATTACAACACGGCATCCGGAATACATTTATGAAGTGGCGGCTCAGACATCGTGGAATGACACTGCTCAGAGCCATATTGAAAGCTCGCCTGTTTCTTGGGATGCCAAAACATCTGAGTCTGACTCAAAAGGTGATAACTCTTTTTTTTTGTCTTGTCCACGTAATGATTGACACAAAACAGCACAGAAACAGTTACACTGAAAACACAAAGACATTTGCTTCAAAACAATATGTATTCTATTGGGATTATGAAACACCATAAATCAGTTTATCCTGAGCAAA
The DNA here is from genome assembly GCA_030323885.1 of Branchipolynoe longqiensis. Lineage (NCBI taxonomy): Eukaryota > Metazoa > Annelida > Polychaeta > Phyllodocida > Polynoidae > Branchipolynoe > Branchipolynoe longqiensis. The sequence continues at coordinate 24,780,983 of CM059195.1, read as the reverse complement.
TGCATAAACAAATAGTATATTGATCGTTACAATAGCTAAACTTTTGTCCCAAATTACTTAGCACCTTTTGAGACAGCCTCATCTAGATACCTGCCTGCCACAAGTGGAGGTCATATCCAGTTATTGCAAAGACCAGTCGCTTGGCGCTGACAAAATATTGTCATGGGGTTTATGAAAATGGGAAATATTGCGCCTAGAGCGGGACTCGAACCCACACCTCTTTGCATTCCGGGCCAGTGTGCTAACCATTACACCACCTCGGCTCCCTGATATCACCACACTACCCACGCCTACCTGCCTATATAGTTACTTGCCTGAGAGGTCAGTGCAGACCACTACAATATGTATTCAGACAAACAAAATATTTACACTAAAAAAAGTTTTATTTTTAGAATAACATTTTCCACAGTCAGGTGCATTGGCCAGGCAGATGAGTAATTCTCAGAAGCTGTGTACCACTTATTTGGTTTCCAATTGACATTGCTAATAATTTTCCTCTTTATTGCAGGGTAGTAAGTCAAATAGTTATTGTTGGCTCGGTGTATTAAGTACACCAAGTAGGTTCGGGGCAGGGCGGGCAGGGTGTCGAGGGACCGTGGGGAGGGGTTACCTTTTTCTTGGGTTGTTGAATGCTGACATCAGAGTCTGATGATCCGCGGCGTTTTGGGATGTTGAACAGATTCATCTGTGCAAAGAGAAACTACAGCTGTACAGGGCGCCATGAAAAGCAGACCTGTCAATTCAAGGCAATCATTTTTACATAATTGATATTATATTTAAGATTTAAACCTGCATCATCCGATGAAAGCCTAACATTTTCTAAACAAAAACACTTAGCTCTATTTTTTTCCCTTGAAGATTTATACTGCCCATCATGGATAAGTCTGAATAGACTTGTTTTCACCATTAGATGGTTTGTCGATAGAAAGCCCGAGCCTACACTGTTACCGACCCAAGGGATTTTTAACCTCCCACACCACATAGACATGGTATGAGAGCAACTGGCCTTTGATGACGCTGTAAGTTATACACAGCGGTGGAAATCCAAATTGGCAGAGGTGTGGGCACAGGGAATCGAATCACTGACCTTTAGATTAGGAGTCTGACCTAGAAAAAAGTCAGACACTCTAACCACTCCGCCACAGCGATGACCACAATTTGATCCTACATATCCAACTTGAGATACTGGTGCATTAAGCTTTTTTTTTTTTTTACAGTTTGGTGCTCCTGTACTACGCTTCTGTACTTGAAAAAGGCTAAACAAATATTCAGCATTTCGATATGCACACCGAAACTACTAACTGATTTCACTTCAAATATTTCCAGTTAACTGTTCAAAATAAGTTACTTCAAACAAAAGTAATTTAGATTACAGTGATCAACCTAAAGTAAATTAGATTATAACGATCAACCTAATCTACTTATCTAAAAATTTGGCAGAAACTCAAACTCATCGGACTATGCAACTTTATGTTCCCATCCGCTTGCGCAATGGGAAGAGGCCGCTTAGCGAATTTAGTTCACACGCTTGTCTAGGTGTTTTGAAGTATTACACCGCAAACTGCCAACAACATAATTCTTTCAACAAACTGACAACAAAAAGGTTTTGAACAAAAAGAGGGTTCATACTATATACCTCTTTTTCATCTGAACCTCGTGGACCTGGGAAAAGGAAATTCTAGCAACAATCCGAGTTGAGAAGCACCATAGAATCTACCCCACCATAGAAGCCGGTCACTCAGTTTTCAAAGACACCAAAACAAAACAAAATCACAACCCCACCGGTGAAAAACCTGCTAATAAAACTGCAATAGAAGCCACTTTTTAAAATTTATATATATATATATATATATATATATATATATATATATATAATTATATATATATATATATATAAAAAAAAAAAAAAATTCTTTTATATTAAAATGGTGTGTGTATGTGTGTCGGGGGTAGTGATACCAAAAAAAATCAGTTTCCCAAGAACTTCAGTATTCCCCAATAATAGGTAGTCATCCTAGATCAATGGGGTTGCGGTTGGATACGTGGATGAGGAGGATTATCGATATAAAAGCCAGTTTACCCCCAATAACAGAGCTAAAAAAATAATTTTCCTTTGATGACCAAGAAGTGAGCAGCCATCTTTGTACAGTAATCCATCCTGGATTGTATCAATGGCGAAGAAGAGCCCGCCCAGTGCTACAAAAGGGCGTAGGAGGGTTGGGATGGGGAGGAGAAAGGAGGGGGGATTAAGGGGAAGGGAGCAGGGGATAAAAGGGGAGGGGGATGAGGGGAGTGGAGAAGAGAGGGGGAGGGGAGGAGAGGACGGGTGGGGAGGGGGGAGGGGAGTTTTTGCGATAGGTACAAAACCCTCGGGTTCCACCCAATAACAAAACAAAAACAAAGATCTTTCCCTTAAAAACAAAGAAGCGACTGACTGTCTTAGTTTAGCCAGCATGGATTTTATTGGGGGGGGGGGAATGAGAGGAGAGGGGGGGGGGGATGAGAGGAGGGGGGGCGGAGTTAGATGCCGAGCGTAGCGATACAAAAACCTCACTTTCCCATGATAACAGAACTTAAATAAAAAGAAGAACTTCCCCTTAATACCAAAGAAGTGAGACTTTATTGGTGCAGCTTTTAAGGGGGTCGGGGGAAGGAGGGGCTTCTAGGTACAAAGACCTCAGTTTCTCGCAATAACAGAACTAAAACATCACTTTCGAGTGATAACAGAACTAAAACTAAGAACTTCCCCTTGATAACAAAGAAGTGACTGTCCTTCTTGGTGCGGCCAATAAGAGGGTTGGGGAAGGGATGGGGGTTTCGGGGTACAGAAACATCACTTTCCATGACAACAAAAAAACACCACTTTCTCATAATATCAGACTTAAAACGTGCATGTTGGCCGAGGCTAACATGGGTAATTTGCGCACGAGGCAGGTCTATTTTTAGCTTTCCTCGCTGTCTACTTTCCCTTTCCACTCACTTTGCTTTCCACTCGCGGACTGTGCACTTCGCTTTCCCCACCCACCCACCCACTTTCTAGGGGGGTGAGCGCTGACCTCCATGTGACGCTACATTGCCTGATTCATGAACTCTCCCTGGTTGCGCACTCCAGTCAGCGCCTGACTCGGGCCCTAGACGCCTACTTACTGTTGCTAGACCTCATCTGGTCCCTGACTTGTTTTTGATTAAATCTTCTGAAACCATGTCTGTCTCCATGTCTTTCCTTCTCCTTCTGCTGCCGAGTGCGGCGAATTAAAAGAACTTCCCCTTGATGACAAAGAAGTGACTGACCTTTTTGGCGCGTACATCCTGGTTTTCGTGTAGACTGCTGCTGCTCGGGGAGTGTGAGCGCACATTCGTGTCGGGCTGGACCGCCTCGCCGGGCCGGGCACTCTGCGTCGCGTCACCATACATCTTCTTAGCCTCTTCCAGGATCTGACGGCACACCGCCGACACATGGTCGTCAGTCACCGTAGAGTCGCCATTGTTTGTGCGGATGTTTCTGATTCCCGGCTTAAAATACTGAAAGCGACATTTTAAAATTCTTTATTTTGGGTGGTAAATGGTCTATCTCTGTGAACATACAGAAAGGGGCACTTTTGTATTCCTTTATTGGGCATTAAATGGTCTATCCCGGCATAAAATACAGAAAATGACATTTAAATTTAGTTTATTCAGTCTATCCTAGGTTAAAATACAAAAAGTAGCAATAAAAAAAAAAAGAACTTAATGTGGCATTTGATCCGGCATGAAATAGTGAAAGCTGAACGCTTTAAAGAGAAAATAAGTCAATCATGGCTTTAAAAACAGAAAGCTTTATTTTGTTTTTAAACAATATTAAATAAGTGGTTAACAAAATTGGGGCGATAACTGGTTGATCACGGCTTACAATATTAATTTTAAGGGCTACATCCTAAAAATAATTTTTGGGAGGGAGGGGTAAATAGGTTTATTTTGCAGAAGAAGTTTTACATTTTAATTTTACACCAGCAGTTGCAGTGGTTTTCCGACCATACCACAAGTAGTCATTCAATGATGATTCGATTGTGTACACAGCATGCGCTCGTTCTTTTCACACTACCTACCATCATGTGTGCAACATACACACAGCCCTTTCAGGCTACTTACCATCATGAGTGTAACATACACATGGCCCTTTCAGGCTACTTACCATCATGTGTGCAACATACACATGGCCCTTTCAGGCTACTTACCATCATGTGTGTAACATACACCTGGCCCTTTCAGGCTACTTACCACCATGTGTGCAACATACACCTGACCCTTTCAGGCTACTTACCATCATATGTGCAACATACACATGGCCTTTTCAGGCTACTTACCATCATGTGTGCAACATACACATTGCCCTTTCAGGCTACTTACCATCATGTGTGCAACATACAGACAGCCCTTTCAGGCTACTTACCATCATGTGTGTAACATACAGATGGCCCTTATAGGCTACTTACCATTATGTGTTTTACATACACACAACCTTTCAGGCTACTTACCATCATGTGTACAACATACGCACAGCCCTTTCAGGCTACTTACCACCATGTGTGAAACATACACACAGCCCTTTCAGGCTACCTACCATCATGTGCGCAACACACATATGACCCTTTCAGGCTACTTACCGTCATGTGTGCAACACACATACGGCCCTTTCAGGCTACTTACCATCATGTGTGCAACATACACATGGCAATTTCAGGCTACTTACCATCATGTGTGTAACATACACAGCCCTTTCGGGCTGCTTACCGTCATGCATGCAACATGCACACAGCCCCTTTCAGGCTACTTACCATCATGTGTGCAACATACACATGACCCTTTCAGGCTACTTACCATCATTTCAGGCTACTTACCAACCATTTCAGGCTACTTACCATCATGTGTGCAACACACATATGACCCTTTCAGGCTACTTACCATCATGTGTGCAACATACAAATGGCTCTTTCAGACTACTTACCATCATGTGTGCAACATACAGATGACCCTTTCAGGCTACTTACCATCATGTGTGTAACATACATATGGCCCTTTCAGGCTACTCACCATCATGTGTGCAACATACACACAGCCCTTTCAGGCTACTTATCATCATGTGCAACATACACACAGCCCCTTTCAGGCTACTTACCATCATGTGTGCAACATACACATAGCCCTTTCAGGCTATTTATCATTATGTGCAACATACACACATCCCCTTTCAGGCTACTTACCATCATGTGTGAAACATACACACAGCCCTTTCAGGCTACTTACCATCATCATGCATGTAACATACACATGGCCCTTTCAGGCTACTTACCATCATGTGTGCAACACACACATGACCCTTTCAGGCTACTTACCATCATGTGTGCAACATACAAATGGCCTTTTCAGACTACTTACCATCATGTGTGCAACATACACATGGCCCTTTCAGGCTACTTACCATCATATGTGCAACATACACACCACCCCTTCAGGCTACTTACCATCATGTGTGCAACATACACATGGCCCTTTCAGGCTACTTACCATCATGTGTGCAACATACACACCACCCCTTCAGACTACTTACCATCATGTGTGCAACATACACATGGCCCTTTCAGGCTACTTACCATCATGTGTGCAACATACACACGGCCATTTCACCCTACTTACCATCATATACCGCTGGATGATGAGGTCAATCTCCTGGTTTATGTGTTTCTGCAGATTCTGTCGGAGGAGGTCCAAAGACTTGGCCGCATTCGTAATGGACCCAGTCCTGCGTGGAGCAAAACAGACAAAGACTACATTAACTTACTGGTTATTTAATCTCCAAGCTAGCTAATTGTTGTCTCAAAGCGAAGAGGGGATGTTAATAAACTAAACCAAGAGTTTTGTTAATCTGGCTGGGGAATTAACTACTATAGCCGTCATTCAAATTGAAATCATTTAAAAAAGCTAATTCATGCAAAGCCTTATATTAGTCTAAGTCTCCCACACCATAAAATCATGCATCGCATCTTGGTACATTTGCCTAGATATATTTTCTAATATTGAACTCACTAATTTTGGCAGTACAATGAGTATTACACAGTCTTTACGTATGGTACCAAACAAAAACCACTTCACAAATTATTTAATTATCAGGCATTGTCGGATATAGGATTTTACTCCTGAGGCAGTTGAGGACGAGTACTAGCCAAGATGGAACTTAGGGAGAGATATGCACTCTCAATTAGTTCAGCTTTTGAAGCATTGTCCGACAACAGTAATATTGGTCCGATAAAATATATTTGAGCAGTCTTATATGTAGGATGAAATCTATGTAAATGCTTTTGTTTCGAAAATTTGATTCCATAATCGGATTATGCAGGTATAAGATTTCTCAAATCACATATCGTTTATCTGATAAAGAACACAAAGTCTTGTCAGGCTTGAATTTCCATGTTACAAATAAAAAATAATTATTCCAATACACACACCATGTGAACAACCCAAACTCAGAGATTTCTATAGGATGGACATTAAAAAAAAAGTAAAAATAATCAAAAGCCAGCATTCCATCTGCCATCATCTCAAGCTTGGTTTTCATTCTCACTCCCTGAAGTAGATTACCCTACTTGGATTGGTGGTGATGGTTTTACACTATGTCGGCAGCAATGTCCATATTCATAGCAACAAGTTAGTAGGATTTATTGTCAGTTGGGTTTCACGAAGAATTAAAAAAGAAATTGTTATGCTCAATGATTTGTTTCAAATTTTGACTAAATTCTGAAATGGTCCAATTCGGGTAAAATGACAGCAAAATTGATCCCAGATGCACTAGGAAGACCCAAGTTAAAATATAATGGTATCATTTTCAAAGCTACAACAGCTGATACAGTCTTAAATAAAGTGAGAGAGCTGGAATTGTTGATGTTGCTCGCAACATGGGTAATTGAACAAGCTGGAGGCGGATTCTTATTCAAATGCCCAGTGGCGCCACCTATACTCAAACTTTAACATTAAATATGTACATCGACGCCTAGCGGGTCTTTTTGAACTATGCCGAGTAACCACGCAGAAATGACGGATGTGCATATGTAAATTAAATATGACGTCGATAGACGAAATTTGTTACAAAGTTACGGGACTTTGGCACGCTCTTGACTTTTCGGCCCGGCTAGCTGCTATATAAAGCGAGCAAAACCCGAACTCGGCCACTACAACTTGGCGGCGGATGGCGATGGACATTCTACTCTGCCATCCCACCCACCCCACAATAAAAGACTAGAACTATAGGGCTTAAGTATCTCGGGGCCATCTCTCATTATACTCATGCATGTACGATTACCATTCTAGTGCAATAAAAAGCCCAAATATATACCATTCATCCGAGTCTGCGTAGTTCAATTATAAGTAGCTACTAAGCAGGTGAAATATGCACTGGACAAAATTTAGTTAGGCAATTTTATAAAAACTTGAAATTAACCCCATTAAAGTTGCACCTTTCAGACGGCGGAAACAAAGTAGGAATTTAAAGAGGAAAAAGAAGTTTTGGAATGAAGCAACAGTTTGGCAGCGTTTTGTTATTTCTGTTTTACATCCAGGCAACAGATGAGGTCATATCAGGAAGGCCATTGACTTGAAACAGTGCGCGCACATGGCAGCTTGATCGCGCTGCCCCATTGGGATACCATGCTACTAACACCATGTCCCTCAAAGTCCCATTATTCTGAGACTGAGCCAACCAGCGTGGTTCACACTCTGGTCTGGTGCATATTCACCAACTCGCCATCGAAACATGTCGCTCTCATAACAAACCACTTCCCAGCCCTAACACTAATAATGGGTCTGTTGGGGTTGTCAGTATAGAGGCCATGATGGGTGCATGGTAATTCATGAATGGATTGAATCAGAAACACTTCATGCATAAACTCTCTTAACATTGATTCACACAACTACCCGCACCCCGAGCAACATCTAAAAAAATAATATTGTCCACTCCTTCAAGCATTAGGACACTTTTCTCAGCAGACTGGGCCATTTTGCATCATTCAGGCTAAGAGCGTGATGCCTGATTTAAACCGGTAATGAAAGCAGTTGTTGCTGGTTTATTCAAGATGTTAGCCTAGCAAGGTTCATGGTGCCGGTTTATCTACACTGAAGCTGTTGGTTCATTGGGCAAGTGTTGTCATTCTAGATAGTACATGTATGCACTTTCTAAAAACTGGGATGTGGGAGTGTGTGTATATATATATATGTATGTGATACATAAGAATTATACGAGTATAAATACAGAAGATTCTGTATCTTTCCACCTTAGTTTGATATTGCCTTGTTCACACTCTACCCAGCTTGACTGGTGGCGCCACCAGTGTGTACCCACCTCAGTAACTATTCCCTCACTGCTCCTGTCAATCTCATACACCCACCCCATTTTTTGGAAGGCCTCATCTTGTACCCCTGCATGGGCCTGCCTAATCAAGTGACTTGTTGTGAAGCAACTCTATTAATACCTACAAGATGCACATATAAGGAACCTTTCCAGCAGATAGACACCAATTAACTTTCATAACCACAAAAGAAATGATGTGTAGTGTGGAACACACATATAATGTTTTTGTTCCATTTAATATATAACTTCAATTAGGCATGCCTGATACATTATGCAACTTTAACATACCTCTATCTATATAGCACACATTCAAACTAACCCTCTTCCCAATGAGATAACATTCAAATAGGATCATTCAATTAAACGATGGATGCCTTCAAACTCTTTAGATTCGAGCAGATCTTAGAATGCTGGGCTTCCTGAAAGCAGGCTGTTCATTATGTGGCATTCCAATTAACACCGCCCGACTATGCTTCGCTAAAAGAGGTATTCAGAGTTCCGCTGGTTATTCATTGAGGACTGAAGCTGAGACCCAGCATACCGGATCACAGCTACAGCCTACACGACAGACGGGGCGTAATCGATTAATCAACTCGGGTCACCCGAGCCACTTTTTGGCGCATGCGCACATCCTACAGACTCGGGTCGAATAATTGAATACGCTTCTCCGCACTCGGGTGGACAATTTTTATATTTTTTAATAATTGATAAAACTACAGCAAAATGGGATTTAAAGTATTTTATGATGGCCTAGTTTAGCTATATTTCCATTTCGTTAATCTAAGTTATTCTTTTAAAAAAAACATGTATGACTGGTACTGGTAGCTGTTATCCTGCAGGACTTTACTAGCACAAATGTGACGTCATCACTCGTAGCCAACCCCAGCTAGGAGGTGGGTTACTTGGGTCGGATCGTTTTGCACACGGCACGTGTATTTGTCGACTCTACTCGCAGTGTTTGATTTGAAATTCTGACTACTCGGGGGACCCGATTCGCTCGGGTCGTGTTAATCGATTACGACCAAGATGGGGAGGGGTGATTGCACATACACGTTAATACAGGACGTAGAATTTTATCTCATGGAAAATATTTGTTCGGATAATTTCACCATAATCTACATTAGAAACAAATGCATGGCAATAACCATACCAAGTTTGGCAATCAGGAACAATGTGGCTATGGGCGAACGCAAATTTGAAGTATAAGTTACGGGATATCGCTGGGCAGGGGACCATCACCAACTTCCAGTGTATAATAAGCTGTAGCTGTGACCTGGTATGCTGGGTACCAGCTTCAGTCCTTATTGAGGAACCAGCGTAACTAGGAATACCCATTATTAACCTGTTCCATTCCGCTATTCCCAAACCCTTACCTTGCTCTTTGTACTGCATTCTGAAAACTCCTGAAATATGTTAGATGTACAATAGAAACTTAGAAACTCACACCAAAACCTGCTCAATCTTCGCATTAACAAACAGTTAGGTTTAACTCCAAGTAAAAGCTGCACAATCCGATGAGAACATAACATTTTGGAAACCAAAGCAGGTGCCTAGATTTGATACTAAAAATCAACTTAGATCAGGGTGCACTCGCTAAGCATTTATTTGATGGACAGAAGGAATAGCTCATGCCACCCCCTTCTTTCTTTGTTCGCCTTTGTTGTGGTAAATATATTTATTCCTCTGAACAAAGGGTTTGCTCATTGCTAAGGCACTGCTATTCCAGCCATTGTTGGTACAGTTATGTACATATTTTAAATCAAAAAGATAATGTTTTGTTAAATGCTTCATTATAATCAAAAACCAAAAAAAAGAAATTCTGAAAATAATGGTTTCTCAAACATAATAAATTAGCTTTAGTGTAACAAAATAGCGTTAGTCATGAGTGAGTAAGGTATATGAAACTGGTTTTGTGCTATATAAATACATTATATTAATATTATTAACGGAGAGAAGGCTAAAATCGCCCAATTCATTACATGAAGAGGTAATGACAGCAATTGTTTAAATGGTAATCAGATGAAGTCGCTACATGCTCATATTTCTCCTTTAAAAAACCCATAATTTATTAATATTTTAATTAATTTATATGGGTCGTTCTCTGAAGCTGGGTACCACATATTTGGTATCCATGTTACGATGGATATAATTAATTCTTTCTTTTTTTAATAGTCAGTCAAATAATTATTGTTGCCTCTTGTTATGAAGTATGCTAGAAATAATATGTGTATTTAATCTATCCCACCAGTTGTATCATCAAAGGTATGTTCATATGATTTTGTGTGAAAGTGAAAATGTGGTATTTTACACATTTATATCAAAATCTACGCAAACTTTTTTTCAATGTTCTTTCAACCTTTTTCGTGTAAAACATAATTTTGTTTGCTTAAGGGTAATCAATCAAATCTTGTTTGAATGTGCTGTGTATGTTAAAAATGATGGATGTGTGTTTAATTCCCATGTTACACGGGACAGTTTAACGTATTGTTAAATTTGTATAAGATCGAAATCAAAAAGTAAAATATTTTTTCCCAACTTATTCACAACATGTAGACTTTGATATGAATATGGATTCTGCTATTATTTGGAATGTTTTCACTTTTGGCTTCCATACCACAAAAGTAGTACCCAGTTTCAGAGAACGACCCATATACTATAACAAGTTCCTTCTTTTGAACTATTTCCCTTCCATGCTACAGCTATCAGACCTCTATCCACATATCACAGGTTGTGATATATCTGAAACTTGTCAATTCTGTTCACAAATGCTTTCGGCTATACCAAAGACCCTATAATAGTAACATGGCTCACTCAGCATGTACTGTGTAATCAAAATGATCAAACCCACCACTTGGTGCGCTGCCTGTTCTCTTGGTTAAACAGGTGCTATATTATATGTATAAATGTATATATGAATGTGACAGATGTGTGATAATGGCGATGCTGATGATGATGCTGATGATGATGGGTATTTGTTCATAGCAATTTCATATTGATGTGTATTCATACTTACCTATCTCATGTATAATATAATTGTATGTGTTTACATGTGAAACACCAACCAGCAGCCAGCTGATCAAACCCACCACAAGGTGGCACTGCAAAATTTACATTACCATTGGAGAGATAGGGAGTGAGCCGTCTTAGTATTATAGGGTCTTTGGTTATACCTTGAATCATGACTTAATCTGTGTCAATACAACCGTGCTAAATTGTACCAAATATTGCCATGTAAATAAATATATACCGCATATCGACACAGTGGACAATGGAATAGAGATTTGTACTAATGGAATTGTTCCATCTTGGAATAAACTATTTCATGAATAAAATCATACTGCTGATGTGCATGCTGCCCACCATTTCGGTGTGCACCTCAACATTAAATTTGCATGTTTTCACATCAAATATCTCCACAATCAACCCTTTTAAATAAAAGTGGCTTCAAATTAAGGTAGATAACAACGATCTACCTATATTTACCTTTAAAAAGAATGGCAGAAAATCAAATCCATCGGATTATGCAACTTTTAACATACATTCAGGTTCAAGTACAAATTAATTTAAATGTCATGCACTTACTAACTAGAGAAACTAATTAAACAATAACAATGCACAACAGCAATAGTGATGTCAGATTACATCAAATGTAGAAACAATAAATAGTTTTTGTTTGTTGTTGTTTTACGTCCTAGGAACATCTAAGGTCATATCAGGACGGGTACCGACTTGTGACAGTGCACACTCATGATGACTTTTATAGTGCTGCCCCACTGGGACACCAGCACCATGACCTGATATCCCACTCAGTCACATTATCCTGACACTGAGCCAACCAGTCCTTACCCTATCCTAATAATGCCGTGTGCCAGGCTAGGAAGCGACAAGTATAAATTTTTAAGTCATTGGTTTCACTCGACCAGGAGTCAAACCCACAACTCATGGGTTCGGATCTCCCGATCTCCGAAAACAGGAGACGGACGCTCTACTCAATCGGCCACCCCGTCTGGTAAGAATGTGAAAATACACATAGCTTGACAATAAGTTAGATCTCAGATAATAAAACTGTTGGTACAAATATTATACTTTGACGTTACTAATTGATTTAATCCAAACCAGTATTTAACTTTTTGTTTTTAAACATATCTGTTTACAGTGTCTTTAATAAAAGGAAAAAAGAATTTAAGTTTTAAAATATTAACCTCCTCATAAAAATAAATCTGTGAAAACGATAACCATGTCACATTTTCGTTTGATAATTTGATCGGATAATTCGAACATCACTATCCATAACATTTTAAGTTCTTAAATAATCAATCCCACACTGTCAAAGCTATGTCTCCTATCCATAAACTATATGGTAGACAAAAGATATGTGATATCAATGCAGTGAACGCTGTGCTAACATAACATGAAATGTAGGTGCCTGCAATCTCTCCAGTATCGTATTTTAACATGTATAATATATATGTGTGTGTGTGAAAGAAAAAGAGCATGTAAATGTGTGGGTACATAGTGAGTGGGTCTGTCTATATATGCATGCATGTGTGAGAGAGTGTACGTATGTGTGTGACTGTGAGTGTATGTGTGTGAGTAGATCTATGTATACTGGAGAGATTGCAGACACCTACAATTCATGTTATGTTAGCACAGCGTTCATTACATTGATATCTCATATCTTGTGTCTACCATATAGTTTATGGATAGGAGACATAGCTCTGACAGTTTGGTATTGATTATTTAAGAACTTAAAATGTTATACAGAGATCTACTCACACACATACATGTGTGTGAGTGAGCATATATATGCGTTATCTATTTGGTTTCAGATAACAAAAACCTGATTATTGATTATTGATGACTGATACTCACTTGGCACGGTGAATGGCGAAGGCTTGTGAGCGATTATTGGCGCGGTATGACGTCTGCTGGGTGGCGGGAAAGTTGTGGAGGTTCTGAACTCTCATGTTGAATGGGGCCGTCTACAGAGAAGAACAGGATGGTTAGCGATTATTGGCGCGGTATGACGTCTGCTGGGTGGCGGGATAGTTGGTGTGGTTCTTAACTCTCATGTTGAATGGGGCCGTCTACAGAGAAGAACAGGATGGTTAGCGATTATTGGCGCGGTATGACGTCTGCTGGGTGGCGGGAAAGTTGTGGAGGTTCTGAACTCTCATGTTGAATGGGGCCGTCTACAGAGAAGAACAGGATGGTTAGCGATTATTGACGTGGTATGACGTCTGCTGGGTGGCGGGAAAGTTGTGGAGGTTCTGAACTCTCATGTTGAATGGGGCCGTCTACAGAGAAGAACAGGATGGTTAGCGATTATTGGCGCGGTATGACGTCTGCTGGGTGGCGGGAAAGTTGTGGAGGTTCTGAACTCTCATGTTGAATGGGGCCGTCTACAGAGAAGAACAGGATGGTTAGCGATTATTGACGTGGTATGACGTCTGCTGGGTGGTGGGATAGTTGGTGTGGTTCTTAACTCTCATGTTGAACGGGGCCGTCTACAGAGAAGAACAGGATGGTTAGCGATTATTGACGTGGTATGACGTCTGCTGGGTGGCGGGAAAGTTGGTGTGGTTCTTAACTCTCATGTTGAACGGGGCCGTCTACAGAGAAGAACAGGATGGTTAGCGATTATTGACGTGGTATGACGTCTGCTGGGTGGCGGGAATAGTTGGTGTGGTTCTTAACTCTCATGTTGAATGGGGCCGTCTACAGAGAAGAACAGGATGGTTAGCGATTATTGACGTGGTATGACGTCTGCTGGGTGGTGGGATAGTTGGTGTGGTTCTTAACTCTCATGTTGAACGGGGCCGTCTACAGAGAAGAACAGGATGGTTAGCGATTATTGACGTGGTATGACGTCTGCTGGGTGGCGGGAAAGTTGTGGAGGTTCTGAACTCTCATGTTGAATGGGGCCGTCTACAGAGAAGAAACAGGATGGTTAGCGATTATTGACGTGGTATGACGTCTGCTGGGTGGCGGGATAGTTGGTGTGGTTCTTAACTCTCATGTTGAACGGGGCCGTCTACAGAGAAGAACAGGATGGTTAGCGATTATTGACGTGGTATGACGTCTGCTGGGTGGTGGGATAGTTGGTGTGGTTCTTAACTCTCATGTTGAACGGGGCCGTCTACAGAGAAGAACAGGATGGTTAGCGATTATTGACGTGGTATGACGTCTGCTGGGTGGCGGGAAAGTTGTGGAGGTTCTGAACTCTCATGTTGAATGGGGCCGTCTACAGAGAAGAACAGGATGGTTAGCGATTATTGACGTGGTATGACGTCTGCTGGGTGGCGGGAAAGTTGTGGAGGTTCTGAACTCTCATGTTGAATGGGGCCGTCTACAGAGAAGAACAGGATGGTTAGCGATTATTGGCGCGGTATGATGTCTGCTGGGTGGTGGGATAGTTGGTGTGGTTCTTAACTCTCATGTTGAACGGGGCCGTCTACGCAGACATGAGCAGAGAAGTAAAACAAATTAGCTGATTGTGGGCGTATACCTCAAAACTCGGCCAAAGGCCGAGTCGGGGGGGCGGGTCCAGGGGGGGGGGAGAGGGTGTAGGGACGGTGCACCACGCCCCCTCCCACGGAGAAATTTGTTTACAAGTAGGACACAATTGGTGCAATTTGGTAGCCACTTAGGAGGGAGAAATTTCACTCTTCACCTGTGACATAAGGTAAGAGTAGGCATATAGACCAGTACTCTAAGAATACAGAAGTGTTTTTCTTGTAATCTTGCATAAATGATAAGTCAATAATATAAATAATACACCTATACCATAGTTAATAGTTTCAGTTATTTAACTTATTGTCTTATACTCCTTCAGCTGGCAGTCCTTGTAATATTTTTTTTTTTTGGTCCATTAGTGGTTTAAGCAGGGGAAATTTCAGTCATAGACGACTGGTCTTCCTCATTCCACTGCTGGTTGATAGAAAGCCCGAGCCTACACTTTTACCGACCCAAGGGATTTTTAACCTCCCACACCACATAGACATGGTATGAGAGCAACCGGCCTTTGATGACGCTGTAAGTTATACACAGCGGTGGAAATCCAAATTGGCAGAGCTGGGGGCATGGGGAATCGAACTGCCGACCCTCAGATTAGGAGTCTGACCTAGAAAAAAGTCAGACACTCTAACCACTCCCCCACAGAGAACGGTAATACTTGTTTAATTGTTATAATAAATGTAAAGGAATATGATAAAAGAAATGTAAATTTCATTTTAACAACAATATATAGTCTTATGCTCCCTCAATATATAGTCTTATACTTCCTCAATATATAGTCTTATACTCCCTCCATCAGTTCTTAATACTTGCATAACTGCTATAACAAATTTTTTCTCCTCGGATTTACACGTATCTCGTGAACAGCCCAGGAAGCATTTACTTGGCGGAAATCAGCCAATTGGCGGGAAATGCTCATTCCTGTCTACAGACAAGAAGAAGATGGTGAGCTATTTTTGGCACGGTACGATGTCTGCTGGGTGGCGGGAAAGTTGTTGAGGTTGTGAACTCTTATGTTGAACAGGGCCCTCTACAGACAAGAGCAACATGATGGTGAGCGATTATTGGCATGGTACAACGTCTGCTGGGTGGCGGGAAAGTTTTTGAGGTTGTGACCTCTTATGTTGAACAGGGCCCTCTACCGACAAGAGCAAAATGATGGTGAGCGATTATTGGTGTGGTACGACGTCTGCTGGGTGGCGGGAAAGTTGTTGAGGTTGTGAACTCTTATGTTGAACAGGGCCCCCTACAGACAAGAGCAACATGATGGTGAGCGATTATTGGCGTGGTACGACGTCTGCTGGGTGGCGGGGTAGTTGTTGAGGTTTTGAACTCTCATGAATGCCGAATGGGGGCCCCAAAAGACAAGAAAACATGATGGAGTCATTAACACAGTCAACTAAACTCACACTTCACGGATCCAAAGTTTTGTGTATATGTCCATATAAAAAGCACCGCTTTTCCAACCCGCACAAAACAGTACATGTCAACAGTTTATCACAGAACATGACTGGTACCAACCATATAGTCCACCAGCCACATATTAGATAATTTTATTAATTTTGTTGTTGGTAAAACAGTTTATTCATCAGAACATACATTTTTTAAGCGACGAGGCGCTGGTCTTCCGGCCGTTTACATTACACTGTAAATAGGTAGATCAGATAATGACTTACTATAATATTACTAGTTCAAGTAGTAGTTGGCGTCTGGTGAGAAGGAGTGAGAATAAGAGTGAGTGAAAGTGGGGGAGGGAAATATATATATGTAGTGGCCTGCACTGACCTCTCAGGCAAGGAGCCGCATAGACAGGTAGGCGTGGGTAGTGTGTTGATATCAGGAAGCCTAGGTGGTGTAATGGTTAGCACACTGGCCCGGAATGCAAAGAGATGTGGGTTCGAGTCCCGCTCTAGGCGCAATATTTCCCATTTTCATCACCCCCCCCCACAACTTATATATATTCAACAGATATTAATCTATGCACATCTCGCCGCCAGCTATGATATTTTCCACCAATCAGATGCGTGAACAGCATTCTTGAGTGACCATGGCTTCCACAGTGTTAGGCATGTCACTTTCCCCCCAAAGTAGCGCGCATTAAATTTGTTAGTTAACAGCTGGCAAGCTTTTCTCAGCCAGCCATTAAATTGTTCCCAAACCGTTAAAGCTACATAGATTGTCCGATGGCTTTGAGCTCCTGCGATTTTCTGAGATAAATATACATTATTAGGAAGTTAATCGTAGTAAACCACCTTATTTTAATTTGAAGTAACATAAAAAGATTTTAAATGGCAAACTTTAGAAATATTTGAAGTGAAAACATCCCAAATTAATTTTGGCACATCAAGCCATAGGCTTCAGCAGTGACAGGTTCTATTAAATTGGCTTAGCATCACTTTCTATGCAGCAACAAATGATTAATGCATGTTAATTATGCATGTTAACGTAACATGGCTAATTTGCGGGGCGGAGGCAGGACCAGCCCAACTGGCCTGATCCGACCTTAGGGGAAAGAACACCCATACCAGAGAGCGTGTATATAAACAGATGAGAGGGACAACTCCCATACTAGAGCATGTAACATCTGCCGACTGTGGCGCTCCAAGTGGTGGTTGTTGAACAGCTTAAGCATATGGGCAAACCTCAAGGCATTTTCAATGGCAGTGAGCAATCTTCATACAGAAAACGTTAAATATCTCTAAAACTACAACACCTAGAAACAAACTGATTGGAATACACATAGAAAACATGTTTACCAACAAGATTATATTAAATTGATATGGTTAGGCTTCTGGATTTCTATTAATTTTGAATAAAACTGACGTTTTTCACTACGCTTACGGCAAACTCAAGGCATTGTCAATGGCCTTGAGCAGTCTTCGTACAGAAAAAGTGAAATATCTCTAAAAATACACTACATAGAAACAAACTGTTTGGAACACATATAGAAAACATATTTAACAATGAGACTATATTAAATTTACATGGCTAGGGTTCTGAATTTCTATTAATTTTGAATAAAATACACGTTTTGCACTACACGTACGGCAAACTCAAGGCATTGTCAATGGCGGTGAGCAATCTTCATACAGAAAACGTTAAATATCTCTAAAACTACACCACATAGAAACAAACCGCTTGGAAGACATATAGAAAACATGTTTACCAAAAGGATTATATTAAATTGATAAGGTTAGGCTTCTGGATTTCTATTAATTTTGAATAAAAACAAATGTTTTGCATTGAGCGTACCGGCAAACTCAAGGCTTGTTCAACACTAACCGCCAGGAACGCCACTGTAGCCTGTGTTACCGTTTTTCGCGGGAGTTGTCCCTCTCATCTGTTTATATACACGCTCTCTGCCCATACCCACGGCGCTGATGGCGCCACCTAGCGTAAAAGGTGGAACCCCTCCACCCGGTTACAAGAGGACACAGACCCGCCTCCCGCCAAAAACAGCACATGACCAAATACGAATAGGAACCGCCTCCACGGCCACACAACTCCGGACAACTCCACCACCTAACTTCACCCACACCTCCAAAATGAACAATAACAGGATGGGTTAAGGGCTCGAATCCAGCCCAAAAAATACCATCACTGGGATTGACAGCCCCAAGGGACGAATGAACAAAACACACCGACTAGCACCCATATATGATAGTTATACTAGACTTACTTGTAAGTTGACGTATTACTGAGATTCTTACGAATCTACGAATACAAAGGTAATGATCAGGGGCCCGCCCACCCGCACCTTGAAGAAGAAGGGACCCGAGAGATACTCGAGTATAAAGATAAAAGCTGATAGAGGGTTCTAGAGAAAGTAGGGGTACGAGTAGGGTAGGGTTACTGATCCTGAAGTAAGAATCCTAAATGCCTGTAATCAAACTGTAACGACCTGAGAATGAAATAAAAACCACTGTATGGTTATAATTAATAAGTGCACCAGTATCTAAGTTGGATATATGCATGATCAAATCTAGATAAGTGCTTTGGTTTTGAACATATGATGCTTTTATCGAACTGGGAAGTTTTAATTGGCTCCTTATTGTAATTGGGTGGAGAGCTTTAAACACACACATGTACATGGACAGTGATAAGCCACTTTAACACCTGTAATAATTTGGGAGTGGTGATTAGCTTAGATCATTAAAGGTCATATCAGGATGGATACCGACTTGTGACAGTTCACACTCATGGCAATTTTATACTGCCATCTCATGACGTTTTATACTGCCTCTCGTGGCGTTCTCTGTGGCGGAGTGGTTAGAGTGTCTGACTCTTTTCTAGGTCAGACTCCTAATCTGAGGGTCGGCGGTTCGATTCCCCGTGCTCCCAGCTCTGCCAATTTGGATTTCCACCGCTGTGTATAACTTACAGCATCATCAAAGGCCGGTTGCTCTCATACCATGTCTATGTGGTGTGTGAGGTTAAAAATCCCTTGGGTCGGTAAAAGTGTAGGCTCGGGCTTTCTATCGACCAGCAGTGGAGTGGGGAAGACCAGTCGTCTGTGACTGGGATTTCCCCTGCTTGGGACAACTAATGTACCAAAAAAAAAAAAAAGAGAGACAAATAAGTGTTCACACTTCCTGTCTACCATTCGCTATATCGCTATGACCAGATTTCCCACTCAGTCACATTATCCGGAGACTGAGCTAAGGCTGTTCTTTCTCTATCCTAATAATCCCGAGTGTCAGGCCAGGTAGCGACAAGTATCAATTTAGTAAGTCATTGGTTTGACTCGGCTGAGATTCTTTCTAACTCCAGACTTTACGCATGGGAAGCCTGCACCATACACCTATACGGCCACGGCATCTGGTTCACCGCTCTTCCAATGGCTGCTCCTCAGCCTGGGAAGTTACCATACGTGGCCGCACTTGTAATTTTTATTTATGTCAATATATATGGGTCACTCTCCTGAAAACTGGTCAGCATGGGGTGCGATTTTAAAACATCAATAAAAAAACGTCCTACTTATTTTTGTCCTTATACTTTTCCTATTCATGTTCAGATTTGATGTAAGAAATAAGGGAAATAAAATAAACCGCGTGCAACTTTGGTCTTTGTAGTTTTGAAGTGTTTTTGTACTTTAAAAAAACCATTTGTAACATGACATATGGGACATGGTTGGATCCTTACTAACATCTTGTATTGCATTGATATATCAAACAAAACAGTTCCCAAATCAAAAGGAAGTATTTATTAATAATAATATGTATGCATGCTTAAATTAAAAAAATAAATTATTTGATGTCTTCAGAAATAACATTACACATTTCCATCACAGATGTAACCAGTGGTGTCTGGATGCCACCCAAATATTGTACACTAATTATTCAGTGAATAAAGCATGGATGGGGATTACTTTTTTTATCAATACAATCACTACATATTTCTGTATGTTATGTCATGATTAATATGCTTCTCAGTATGAAATTATTTAATTCTGCTTAGATTTCTATTAAGCAGACTGTGGTGTCCTAAACATGTGTTACATCTGAGCAACACATGTGTTACTGCCATATGACATAGCTTAATCACGGACTACACCATTAGTTTTTATCTCATCAATTTATATTTTACATACATATGTAACATATGTGGCGTTCCCTGTGGCGGAGTGGTTAGAGTGTCTGACTTTTTTCTAGGTCAGACTCCTAATCTGAGGGTTGGCAGTTCGATTCCCCGTGCCCACAGCTCTGCCAATTTGGATTTCCACCGCTGTCAATAACTTACAGCGTCATCAAAGGCCGGTTGCTCTCATACCATGTCTATGTGGTGTGGGAGGTTAAAAATCCCTTGGGTCGGTAAAAGTGTAGGCTCGGGCTTTCTATCGACCAGCAGTGGAATGAGGAAGACCAGTCATCTATGACTGAAATTTCCCCTGCTTAAACAACTAATGGACCAAAAAAAATGTGTAGATAAAAACGAATTACAATTACATATATGTAAAGGGGAGATTTCCAGCTTTCATTTGCAACCAAAAAATGTTCAAAATTCAAATATTAGATTTTAGCTCTCCATGTGAAACTTCTGCCAGTTTTCAGGAGAGTGACCCATATGTGTATGCAAAAGAACACCCCTCCTACATATATATATAAAAGAACACTTACCTACATTTGATCCTACACATACAATTACAAGTTAGACACTGGAGCACTCTTTAAACATTTATTAAACAATACCCAAATCCTATGTCTAGCATTTTGGTGTGCACATCAAAATTAATTTCCTATGTTTTCAAATCAAATCTCACCACAGCTAAAATCTTAAAATAAAAGTTCTTTCAATTCAAACTCAAGTAAAGTAGATTACAATAACCATTACTCTAATATATTTATCTATAAAACTAAACAAAATGGCCGGAACTCAAAACCATCGGACTATGCTACTTTGGAGAACCAAATAAATTAATAGATTTGATAAATCATGATATTGCCTACAAATCTTTAAAAAGAATAGTTTTTATATTAATATATCACTACCCATACCAAATGTGTCATAATTGTTTAGTCCTACTGATTATTTTTTATTATAAATACTTGTTATCTCACACAGCAAACTGAATTATGTCAACAACATAATGTTGCATTTATGAATGAAAGACCAGTGCCTTGCCGCTGACAAAAGAAGTTGGTTAAAGTTTTGATAAAATAAATATGAACCAATTTTTCACCTTGAATAAAAGAGAAGGCAGTCGGGGCCATACTCTCAAACTAGTAAAACCCAGAGTCATTTCAAAGTTAAGGCAACACAGTTTCTCAAACAGGATCATAAATATATGGAACAGTCTCCCACAAAATGTTATTGATGCCGAGTCAATAAATTCATTCAAGAACAGATTAGAAAAAGCATGGGCTGATGATCCAGGGAAATTTGACCCCTTATTCACCACATGCTACTAATTATTCCTTGTGTTGCATATTTACTTGCACTCAAGCAAAAATGAGAGACAAATAAGTGTTCACACTTCCTGTCTACCATTCACTATTTCACTATTTCAAAGTTGCATAGTCCGATGGTTTTGAGTTTCTGTCATTTTCTGAGATAAACATATTAGGATGGTCACTATAATCTATCTTTGAAGTAACTTATTTTAAATGGATAACTTTAAAAATAATTATGCAAAATTAATTTTGGCAAGCACGCCAAAACTCTGATAATCATAGGCTTCTGCAGTAAAACAGGTTCTATTTAAACTGGCTCAGTATTCCTTTCAAAGTGGCAACACATATTTAATAAGTGCCCTAGTATCTAAGTTAGATATCTAGAATCAAATGTAGGTAATTGCTTTATTTTTGAAAATTATATATTTTCATTGGATTATAGATCTTTAATGAATAAATATATCTGTTAATTAAACAAACAAACAAACAAACAAAAAAAAACCTACAAAATACACATGCTTACCAGTCGTTCGAAGGTTGTCTCTCCCAACTTGACGGTCTCTCCCAACTTGATGCCACCGGACTGCGGGCAGTCGGCCAGACTGCCACTGATTAATGGCGGCATGAATTTCTCCGGGGTGAGTCTGGGCATCAAGGCCGCCTTATTGTCCCCGCTATGGTTCAGCAGAGACCTGGGCAGATCTGAGTGAGCTTTCCCGATGTGTTTGTGTATCACGTGACCTCTATCCGGCTCATCAGAATTGTTAGGGATGTGTTGTCGGTAGGTCGCAAGCTGCGACTGCTCCAGCATGAAAGTTTGCTGCCGGCCCAGACCTTGCGCAGCACCAGGTGGCGTTGGAGACGGGGTGCGTCGCAGTGGGTCCAAGTGCATTGAAGAGTGCGCATCACCATTCGCAGTCGCCAAGTCGATGCCATTCGGCACCAGAATATGCGTCCGGGGAGCGACAGTTGTCCCGGGCAAAGTGAGTTTGTGTGACTGTCGGAGGTTAGATGATTTAGCGGTGGAGTTGGAAATGGGCAGGTTGGGATGGGAGGCCGGCAGCTGGGACCGGTTGCAGGTTGTCCAGCCATCCGAGGCGCTATTCACCACTGTAGGGGTGTTAGTGGCGAAGAACCGCTGAGGTTCAGTGTTTACTGGTAGCCGGCGAATAGCAGCTAGCGCTCCTTGCGATTTTAGAGCTTGAGGTATGGAAGAGTAAGAGGACACAACTACTTTTGTAGCAGTCAAGGCTGAGTTGGTGGGGTACAACGTAGCAGGCTGTCGAAGAAGCGTTGACTGGTCAGCACTGGCCACTTGGGAAGGATGGTGATAACCTGCAGAGGGAACGCTCTGCAGACGCGACTGTCCATTATTGTCAGCAGGGACTGCGGCCAAGTGCTCGCTCGATGAGGCCACCGACGAGATGAGCACCTTTTGAGACATGGCATTGGTGGTGACTGTGGAAGCGACCGGGCCCTGAAGAACCTGCTGCTGAGCTTTACTCAGCTCAAGTTGCGTCGCCAGTTTCTGTGCGGTCAACGCCTGCATCGAACCGAATTTGGAGCCAGCCACACCGAGCAGCTGCGCCTGTGCCGGGGTGATCAGCAACTGTGGGATCGAGGCGACGGAGGAAGAGGAACCCGTAGAGGAGAGCACCTGCGTCGAACGCGGCGACGCCGAGTTCCTGCCCGACGCATCAGGCGGCGCCACCAACACGGTGGCGGACTGAGACAGCGACGCGTCGGACGCCGGCGTCCGTGACGTCACCATCACCGCCGGTGCGGTTGCCTCCACAGTCTCCGGCGACAAGCCGCGCTGGTTGTTGACGACGACGAGGTCGCCGGGGCCAACAACAGTCCGCGCCGTCACCGCCTTGGGGCTGGGCGTGCGGCGCTGCATGGTTACAGGCATGGTGATGACGTTGCTGACGACGGGCATGGTGATGCCCGTGTGGATGAGGTACGCGGCGGAAGCCCCGTGCCCCGCGGGGCGCGGTGGGAGGCCGGCCGGCGGCGTGGGGATATGCACGGGAATCACGTCGTTGAAGCCCGACAGCTGGATGTGGAAGATGGGCTGCGGGGCGCCGGGTGCGTCACTGCCGCCGCTGACGTTGCAGGCGCCGGCCGGTCGGCTTGGGGACGGGTGGCGCAGGGGCGGGGTCGGCGTTCCGCGCCGGGTGTCCGGCACCGGCTGCAGCATCTGCCCGTCCGCCGCGTAGCAGGCGCGCCCGACGGAGGTCAGACTCAGCGTTCTGGGCGGAGGGTGGGAGGAGGAAACGGAAACAGTCAGAACGGGAACATGAAACAGGCAATACAGGCATATATATACACACAGTGCCAGTGGGCGTACTGGATTGCTAATATGCCATTCGTATTCTTTAGGCTCCGACCACCTACCTACACAGGAGAATGAATACTCACGGAAAGCTGGCCAGTTGAACGAATTCAATTCTCTCTTATGTTTGCGATTTAATTTGCCACAGACTTCAATGGTTGTATTCGATTGGTCACTCACATTTAAACTGATCAAACTAATCTCACAAATGAAATGAAGATAACCAAGTGAAATGCAGATAACTTAGTGAAATGTACATAACCAAATGAAATATACATAACCTCCTGAAATGTACATAACCTAGTGAAATATACCTACCCAATGTGAAATATACCTAACCAATGTAAAATATACATAACCTAGTGAAAGACTATATACATGGAAGAGCCCTGGTGATGTATGTCGGAACCAGATCGATTACATTCTTGTCAACCAACGATATCGAAATTGTATCAAACAGGCAAGGACATATCCAGGTGCTGACATATGTTCGGATCATAATCCAGTAGTAATCAGTATGGTAGTGAAATTGAAACAGCAGAACAAAATTAAAAACAACATTCAAATGGATATGAACATGTTAAAAGATGCAAAATACAGAACTAAGTATAATGTCTCTGTTCATAACAAATTCAGTGTACTGATGAATGAAGAAACTCCTCAGAGAGAGTATAACAACATTGAAATGGAATGGGAAGCTCTCAGAGAAAGCATGGTCAAATCAGCAGAGGAGGTGTTACCAAATAAAAAACGAGAGACAAAGCAATCATGGATGATGCAAACCATACTAGAAAAGATGGCAGAAAGGAAGAAAGTGAAAACCACTGATCCACCTAAATACAAACACCTGAAGAATGAAATAGAAGATGAATGCAAAAAAGCTAAAGATGAATGGTGGAATAAGAAGTGTGAAGTAGTGGAACAACTTGAGTCTCAACATCGTTCAAGAGAGATGCACAAGAAAGTGAAAGAGATAACAGGTCAAGGATACAGACAGAGAAGGAGTAAATGTATCAAGAACAAAGACGGCAAAATGCTCTTTGAAGAAGATGAAATAAAGTCCAGATGGGAAGAATATGTAAACGAACTATACAATGATGACAGAGGGAACCCATCCACAATTGAGAAAGAAGATGGGAATATTATATTAGTATCAGAGGTTGAGAAGGCTATCAATGATCTAAAGGCAGGTAAGGCTCCTGGAAGTGACCAGATAACATCAGAAATGATAAAAGGACTAGATGAAGTGGGGATTCAAATCATTCATAAGCTTGTAACTGACATCTATGAGACTGGATTTATACCATTGAATATGAATGAATCCATATTTGTACGACTCCCAAAGAAGCTAAAACCAACATTGTGTACTGAGTACAGAACACTAAGCCTGATGAGTCATATGCTGAAGATGATCCTGAAAATAATTTTACTGAGAAACAGACAGAAAATTGAAGAACAAATCAGTAACGTACAAAGTGGGTTTATATCTGGAAGAGGTACACGTGAAGGGATTTTCAATATGAGAATGATTTGTGAACGTTATTGTGAAGTGAACCAGGATGTTTATGCCTGCTTTATTGACTATGAGAAGGCCTTCGACCGAGTCAATCATGAACTGTTAATCAAATGTTTACAAGATATTGGTGTCAATGGCAAAGACATTAAACTAATTGTGAACTTATACTGGACACAACGTGCATTTATAAAAATGGAGCAGGGCCTATCGGATGAAGTTATGATTAAACGAGGAGTTCGACAGGGGTGTGTATTGTCACCATGTCTATTTAACCTGTACACAGAGATGATTTTCAGACACA
The DNA here is from genome assembly GCA_030323885.1 of Branchipolynoe longqiensis. Classification (NCBI taxonomy): domain Eukaryota; kingdom Metazoa; phylum Annelida; class Polychaeta; order Phyllodocida; family Polynoidae; genus Branchipolynoe; species Branchipolynoe longqiensis. The sequence continues at coordinate 24,755,048 of CM059195.1, read as the reverse complement.
TTGAAGATTGCAAGGGAGTGACAATAGGTGGCATGAACGTCAACAATCTTAGATATGCCGATGACAGTGTAATACTAGCAGACAGTGAGAAAAACCTACAAGATATAGTGAATAGAATCAATAAAGCTGGAATACTATTCAACATGAAGATGAATGCCAGGAAGACCAAAACAATGGTTATAAGTAAAAAGACAGATAAACCAAATGTCAATATAACCATAGATGGCACAAACATAGAACAAGTATCCGAATTCATATATCTCAGACAAAAGATTACAAATGATGGGAGATATGAGGAAGAAATTAAAAGAAGGATAACAATAGCCCGAACAACATTCTCCAAAATGTATAGAGTGTTAACATCAAGTAAGATATTAATACAAACAAGGAAGCGTATTCTTCAGTGTTATGTGTGGTCTACTCTAATGTATGGGGCAGAGACATGGACAATCTCTAAGAAAATGTACAAACGTTTAGCAGCATTTGAGATGTGGACTTATCGAAGGATGATGAAAATATCATGGACAAAGAAGATCACCAACAAAGAAGTTCTCAGAAAAATTTAAAATAAGAAAAGCTTGTTTGCCACTATACAGACAAAGAAACTTATTTATTTTGGCCATATCATTCGTCAGAGTTCAATATACCGTACATTGTTGGAAGGGAAGGTGAATGGCAGCAGAGGGAGAGGGAGACCAAGAACATCATGGTTTACAAATATTTCACAGTGGACAGGCTTGAATTATTCACAGTCTATCAGAACAGCACAACATCGGGACAAGTGGAGAACCATTGCATCCAACCCTCGACTAGAGGATGGAACTATTGATTGATTGAGTGAAAGATACATAACGCAGTGAAATGTACACACCAAATATCGGGGTGTGGGGACCGGGTGATTGAGCATTATACGCTCTGTATGAATCTGAAAATTCTAGCAAAGGTGAATGACCTCGAATTTACGTGAAATGGCTACCTCATTTAAAGAACTGGTCACCTGATGTTACCATGTATTCCATACATCGATATTCGCTACATCTGAAACAAAATATTCATATTCCAGTACGTTCAACTGCAGCACATTTAGAATGATCAATTTGAGCTCCAACCCAGTAAGTGATCGGCTTAGCACCAGTAGACTGAGTAGCCTAAGGCTATTCTGAGTAGTTCTGTGACGTCAGACAAGGAACAGAACGGTGGAATTATATAGCTTATAACGGTATTGGTATGGATTGCATTACTTCCTCGGGGACTTCTTTTGCAGTGAATTGCTTGTTGATAGCCCTTATCTATCAATAGTGACGTACGAGTATGTAGGCCTACGACTACGCGTTTTAGTTTTATTTAATAAAGAAAACATATCAAACTGTGTAACTGTAAGCATCCCCTGGTCTACATCACTCTGAGTCTGAGCATAGTCACGAGGTGTGAATAACACTAATGGTAATAACCACATCTTGGTCAGACTCAGACTCAGAGTCCTCAGGCATATTTGGACCCAAATAACTTCAGGGAAATTGACTGTTTCAAGATATATAAATAAATGAGTTGTGATATTTAACCATGATAATTCTGAATAAGGAAAGTTATGTCGGTCATGTTTGTATTCATTACCGCAGAAGCATTTGCCAATGAACGTGGCATTCGAATCACACTTCTACCGTTTTTAGATAGATAGTTATTCCACCACATTAGCTATATATACACACACATTAAAAATCCACACCCAGACACTTCATCTGACCAGGGAAGATGGGTCATGGGACTTTAGCATGAATTATTGACATAAATATTTGTTACAAATTAACAAAAGATCAAAACCCTCGAAATATTAGCTATATTGCACTGACACGACTGAAAATAGGGACTGATACTCTAGGTAATGGCCCTGGCCTCAATTCCAGGGTTAGAACTAAAGTACACGATTCTGTTACATCATTCAGGGAAGGGAAACTCGGAATTATATAGGTTATAATATAAGACATAGTAAATACTGAAAGGGATTCAAATTCACTATTAGAAAAAAAAAAAAAGGATTTCGTTGCAAAACTTTAATGCAGTGACCGCCTTCTTTAGTCTAAAGTTCTCTATAATCAGTGATTCATATCAGTGATAGAAATAAGCAAAGGTTTTCACTTGTCCATGGGACAAGTCCAGTGTGAATTTTACATATCCATCCGAATTTTCACTTTTCCCATAGTACAGAGCTCTACCTTTATTATGGAGCGATTCCATCATTTTTATGCATTATAGTACAGACCTGTTTGCCTCAAATATCCCATAACATGTGGGTACTCCAGTGAAAAGAACTGTGTACATTCAATAAGAATTGCGTACTTCAATATTTATTTTCACTTGTCCAACGAAAAAGCTCAAGCCACATTCTGATTGTCTGTGCCTTATTTCGAACGCTGCATATTATTACTAAAACTGCGTCAGTACAATTTTATAAAGAAAGCCTACCCAAACATGTAAACATTCCCTAGCCTACGACACTCTAACAGCTGAATGGCCCCCATTAGTCACACCTTGATTAGCACTAAATAACTCCCAAAGAATATGTGGTTTCAAAATACAAAACATGAAGTCACATTAGAACATTATAATTATGAATAAGTAATGGTGTGTTGGTGATGTAACTGTTCCTTCAAGTTCCCATTATCTCATGCTACTGGTGGAACTTGAATATGGGGATTGTAGAAGAAGTGACATCCTCCTTAAAACCGTATGCACTAGCATGTATTATATTATTATTATTATTAGTAGTTTATTTTTTTCAATTATTTCTTTGCGAACCTAAGTTCTTATTAGTAGTAGTATTAAAGCAGCATAGTCCATTAAAAGCATCAACTTAAATAAGTTTAAAAATAAACACCCGAGAAACGATTGATCGGTGGTGGATTTACGCCTTTTAGGTATGTGGGTCATATCCATGGCAAAACATTAGTGTTAGTAGAATTAATTATGTGATCTTTGTTCCGCGAAAAAACTGTGCTTATCAAATTTACTAAATGCATTAAGGCAAAGACCCTATAATACTAAGACGGCTCACTCCCTATCTCTCCCATGGTAATCTAAATTTTGCAGTGCCACCTTGTGGTGGGTTTGATCAGCCCGGCTGCTGGTTGGTGTTTCACATGTAAACACATACAATTATATTTGACATGAGATAGGTAAGTATGAATACACATCAATATGAAATTGTTATGAATAAATACACATCATCATCATACATCTTTCACATTCATATACATTTATACATATAAAATAGCAACTGTTTAACCAAGAGAACAGCCAGCGCACCAAGTGGTGGGTTTGATCATTTTGATTACACAGTACAGGCTGAGTGAGCCGTCTTAGTATTATAGGGCCTTTGATTAAGGTAATCAAAGTTGTGAGATGGTTAAAGTTGTGTCCAATGACAACAAATATGTACCTCACAAAAAAAATTAAAATAAACCAACAAGAGGCAATGCAGTTCGGTTTTCCTTGCCAAAACTTATTCATGCCGTACATCAGTAATGAGCTTGTATGGTATTTACATTAACAAATTGCTGGCAAACCATGACATCTACACGTTCAAGTAGAATGTGTGTGTGTGTGTGTCAAAACCAAAACACTGACATAGATTTAATCATACACATCCACATTAGACACTGGCCATACCAGTGAGCTTTTATTTCTGCGTGGAAGGAATATTAAGTCAAATTACTAAAAACCTGTGCTCAGGTCTATTCTGGTCACCATTTTGGTCTACGCACAGAAGTGAAAACATCTCAATTAGAGATGTTTTCACTTCAAATATCTCCAAAATTAACCCTTTAAGATAAGTTACTTCAAGTTAAAGCATAGTAGAGTATAATTATCAATCAAATATATTTATCTAATAAAGATGGCTGAAACTAAAAAATCTTTTGTTTAAACCATAGAATCCTGCAAATTTAATTCCATGAAAAACTAATGTTATGTTCAATAAAACACACCACGGTCAGGAACACCAATATGTGAAAGTGAGTATGCATCAACTTGTTGGTTGCTCTTGGTGACGGCAATCGGAACGCCCATTTTAAAATCAAACAGTAAATTTCCTAAATCCCCGTAATAATTGTGTGAGTTCAAAAGACACCCACCCACACGTATGTTAGTGCATAGCCATAGGTGTGTTAGCCATGTTTCCATCAACTGGGCTATGCCAATGTAACATCAATAATCATCTATCTAGTCTACACTAAAATAGAAAGAAATATATGTATATCCAGTTTAAATTTCACAATACGTATAATATACATCTCTTACATCATCAACTTACAGTTTTACTCCATGCCAATATTGAATATGTACATACTAAACATAGGTATGAACTCAAGGCAAATTACATTTACCTGTCGAACTACCTAATTCCCCGCGTGTACATGGGCATGTATAATTGGAGGTGATAGAACCGATAATGTGCGCGTGGATTGAAATGAGGGCAAGAAATGGGCGTGTGCTCTAGAATAGGGCTACAACTCAACTGCAGAAGAGTAAACACCGCTCACTCTGCAAGGAGAGCACGTAGCTGAAAGTGGTGGCAGCTGCCCAGTGCAAAATAAAACCAGCCACAGCAAATGCTCTTAATCGCAGCTATTTACTGCACATGTCGGTGCCTTTTTTGTTCCGCTCAAAGGCGCCTTTTTTGGGTGGTAACAAGGAAACCCCCACATCAGATTGCAGAATGTGGGGAGCACGTCGGTAATTTACCCATTTAGTCACGAAGGGGCGCTCCCACGGACTGTGTTGTGACACCCCGGAAAACAATGACCGTGACCAAAAATATTTTAAAAGAAATGAGTCGATCGCACACTTCAGAGCGTGCTTAGATTTGCAAACTTGTTTCGTCAATGTCGATACTATCTTGGTGATTAGTATTCATACAATTATTTATTATTTACGTACGGTCTTTTTGCATCTGGAGGTCGATTAACACTGTACTGATGGTCCGCTCTCCTGTCATTCGCCATGACTGTGAGACAAAACAAAGTGCGCGAGTACGAGATTGTTCAAATCAAGACGGGCACATACACATAATGAAATTAAGCATACAACCGTAGATTTCAGTGTGAGCTAATACGATAACTATGGAATCAATTACACCTGTATCCAATCATTGTATATGGATAGTACTACTGATAAGAAGAATAGATTAGACAGTCAATATTGTATAGAATTATAACACCAAAACAATGTACAATTCTATTGAATCGCGCAACAGGAAGGACATTTTGGCCTAGGCACCGAGGGCTTAAGGGAAAGATCCAAGGCAATATTTTTGCTGTAATTACGGAAATGTACTTGGATAATGCCACTTTCTGAACACTAATAGGCTACAATTATTTCCATCATTTCTGTGGATGAACGTTGGCCTACCAACTTGACTGTCTGTCGCCACTGTATCTTGGCGACGGTCAACTCAGACTAACTCTGACAAGACACAAGTGACAGCTGCCACTTTCGTCGAGGTGACAGACAGTGCTGAGTGCACATCGCAATGGAGGAGGATAGGCGAGTACTTGCATTAGTTTGATTACCTAACAGTAACACTCACCCTCGATATGTCGACTAGACCATATGTCTGGCGCTTGGATTCACTTACATAGGCTATCCACCATGATCATATATGTGACATATGCCAATCTTGGGTCATTACTCACTACGTTGGGTCAAACAATTCAAATTATATCGATTAGTTGAGCGCCCACTTTGTCTTTGGCTTTCCGTTTCGGTTTAAGCTTTAGCATGGCCATGGGATAGATTAGATTAGAGTGTTTGAGCTATATGCTCAGGCCAAGTCGGAGACTCCACCATCAGGGCTCACAGCATGTTGTGAGGATGCTCTGTTCAGTTTTGTCATGCGCAGCAATGAGTTTGAATCTGTTTGCGTTAGCTGGGTGTATCCTGGAATCTGTGGTTTGTCTGGTATTGTTTCTAACACCTTGTCAAGCTGCCTTTTGAATGATTGTACACTGCAGTTTGATTGATTTCTAATGTAAGCTGGTATTATATTAAAGAGCTGTACTCCTCGGACAGAAAGACTTCCTTCCCGCAGTGTTCTTGTTGACTGAGGCTTTTGTGTTTATTGCTGGTACCTTACAAAGTCTACCATATCTTTTTGAATGATACGTTGATGATGTGTGGCATTCGAAACCATCGCCGTCATGATCATGGCCATGGTTAGGTACCCTACTAAAATTTTCAAATTATTCCACACATTCAAATTATAATTTCATTGGAAGCTCCAATGAAATCAAAAGCTATATATGCTTTTAGAATTTTTAAGATATTCCAAAAATTGAGTGAGATATGTGCATTTGAAGGTTGTTGAATTTCAGATCTTTTGTACTAGCTAATGCATTCGAGAAGTGCCTTATTTAGGACTGTTAAATAGACTAATTATAAGAACATTTCTTTGTAGTTTCTTTATTAATGATCAGATACTGATCAAACTTCACACCAATGTTCTTCTTCGTATGGCAAATCACCCCAGCTTATCAAAACTGATAACAAAAAATCAGATCACAGGAAAATGTAGGTTTCCATACAATCACTCCCACAACATACAATCACTCCCACAACTACAATATGAGTCAACTGTAGCTTTAAAAAAAATAATGGTCAGATCCTGATGAAATTAAACATCAAGGTTCTTATTGGTCTGGCAAATCACCTCAGCTTATCAAAACTGATATAAAGAAAATTGAAAATACCTCAGTTTTGCTCTCCCTTCTCTCCACTCACCCAGCCATCTTCACAACAGCAGCTGTCACATGACCAATCTAGGTCACTCTACACCACCTAGTGGAAAAGTTCAGTACTAAGCATGCACCACTCTGTGGCACAAATCAGAACTATTCCGAGTTTGTTTGTTTTCCTGAACACCTATACCGATTCCTTTTAACAATAATTTTGCAAGATAAACAGAAATGGTCCAATGATGCTACCTTGGAGTATGCCACTTAATACCATGATCACAGTTGACATTACACTGCTTATTGAGACTCATTGTTTACATTCACAGACAGAATTCCTGATCCATTTAGACAGAATATCTTTAATCCCATATTCTTTCAATTTGCTTAATATTGTCATGGGGATGATGAAAATGGGAAATATTGCGCCTAGAGCGGGACTCGAACCCATATCTCTTTGCATTCCGGGCCAGTGTGCTAACCATTACACCACCTAGACTCCCTGATATCACCATACTGCCCACACCTATCTGTCTATGTGGATCCTTGCCCGAGAGGTCAGTGCAGACCACTACACTCGTCCCCCTGGAATTGTAAGTCTTAATGCTTACAATTACATACACACAGGCAATGCGCTTACATACATACACTGGGTAGGTTCAACAACTATATAGTGTGTGGCTTGTACAGGATCCTGGTCATGGCACCAGTGTCATGGGGGTGATGAAAATGGGAAATATTTGATATATTCACCGATTATTGGTTAGTTCGAAACCGGTTCTTATATGATGTTGCTAGAACAAAATAAAACACCAAATAAGAACGAGTTAGCTATCAGCGATAAAATAGGCACAACAACGATAGGTAAAACCTAATTTACATCATTTTTTTTCCGCGATTCCCTCACAGTGCTAATCCCATCGGGAGAAATCCGCGTTTTCGCGGAAATCCGCCGTCGATGTAATAATCTCGGCTTGATTTCCGCAATTTTGCCGGAGACCACATTCATCCCTGAATTAAGTAATAATTTGTCGCATGTTTAATTTGTCAGTGGATTGCAACAAGAGCTGGAACTCCTGGAGGCTATATACATGGAGGACCTGACCGTGGAGCCGTCTGACAGGTGGGTGACTAAATAAGCGAGGCACTGCCGACTTTTGATTAATGTTTCAACTTAGTTTAATGCAGCTGTTAGCAAACCGTAACAATGCTAGTTTGTTTGTATCATGTATGCCCAAGCATCAGGGAAGGTAGCAACACGTAAATTTTGTGAGTCGTTGGCTTGACTCAGTCGGGATTGGAACCCATGACATTCCGCACAGAAAGCCAGTGCCCTGACTGACAATGCCGGTGTGGCGGTTTCAGCGCCCGGTCAGTTTCAGCGGCCTGTCGTGGCTTCTGCGCATGCGCGGATTTTCGCACGTTGCGGCGATCACTGCTATTTGTTTTGTTTACACTTGCCGATTCGACGCTGATCTAGCTGCTACGTTAATATCGCTTGGAATTTAATTAAATTTCATTATTTGAGTATGTAATTTTATTAAATATGATCGCATTCAATAGATTTCGGCCTAATCAGTCCCTAACACTGCCGGGTACCGTGAATGAGCTTGTAGCCGGCGAGGCCACGGGTGTTTTGCATATGTCTTAAAATCCGCGCATGCGCAGAAGCCAAGACAGGCCGCTGAAACTGACCGGGCGCTGAAACCGCCACACGGTGTGGAAAGTAGTAATTCATAACATGAAGACCAATATGGGAAATAAATTTATAATTTATTTTTCGTTAAGATATACTACAAGATCATATGGCTCAGATATAGATAATTACAATATCAACGTATGCTGATCTGTGATAAAATCTGTGTTGCAGATGTATGTTTCAGATGTATTTTCCAGATGAGATGTGGAAACTTGTCAATTGATGACACACAGCCAGGAATCGCGATTGATAACAGGTGGCGCCACTTCTTCGTCGTTTTCTTCTTTAGCACAAGTCGGCGCCACGTGTTCGTCTGTTCATTGGATTCTTCCGGTTCCTTGCTCGATTCGTCGTTACATTAGTTAAATTGGTTAAATTGTTCAACTCCCATATCCCCAAAACTCATTCTGGGGTGTTAGTGCTTGGTCAGAAGTCTGTATAGAAAAAACCTGCAGGAGGGTCTGATCTGTACAACTGCTTGAAGTGGAATGACTTTACTGGGAAAGTTAGCTGACCAGGAAGTATTCTTGTTACTGTGGGCACAATACTAACTTATTGGCTGTCATCGATTAAACAACTCAGATCATCCGAACGACTTTTTTTGCTCATGCGCATATCCTACAATCTCTGGTTGCGCGGGAGGTGGAACAAATGGTGGCTTAATCCAAAACTCTTTTTTTTAAATAACCAATATAACTACAGCAAAATAGGATTTAAAGTATTTTAGTTGTTGTTTTACGTCCTAGCAACATCTAAGGTCATATCAGGACGGGAAAGTATTTTATGATTGCATAATTTAGTTGTATGTCCATTTTAATCTGGATGGTCTTTTGCATTCTAATTTTTTTTAAGGAGGACAAAAAGTAGCTTTGCAGTACATGACACACACACACACAGGTACCAGCACAAATGCTCCTGACACTCCCAGCCAAGACGTGGGGCATTTGTAGATACACCTCGGCGTGTTCTATTTGAAATTCTGACGGCTCGGATGGTCCGGAGAGTCAATCGAATACGGCCATTGTGATCGCTTATGGACATGCATTTCATTTTGATTTAGATTGCCTAGCAACTCAAGGTAGGGTGCTTAGGAATCGTTAGGTTGGTCTCCATGTTATAAATGACCCCATGTTACTATGTAACATTCACAATTTCAAGCTGGTCATCCTGTTTAGTACCCGAGTCTGGTTTGAAACTAATGACGTACAAAATTGATGCATGTCGCTCGGCATTACTAGGATAGGGCAAGGGATGGTTAGCTCAATATCAGGATACTGTGACTGAATGGGAAATCAGGTCTTGTTGCTGGCGGCCTGGTCTTCCAGTGGGGCAGCACTATAAAGTTGCCATCGCCATTGGTACCCATCCTGATATGACCGTAGATGTTTCCTGGATGTAAAACCCCAAACAAAGCCACAGACAATAATTACTAGTCAGAAAGTAATTTGTATTTAAAAAATAAAAATATATATGTATATATATATTTATTTTTTATATTGATATTGGTATATTTAAAATATTGGTATATATATATACCAATATTTTATCTTTTTGTTTTAAAGTGTGTTTTGGGGGGTTTAAAAAAATGTCCTTCATATTGTCAATTTTGGCTTCTTGCAGTGCCAATGGCGCCTCGTGTGTGCGGGTTCAACTTTACCCTGCCACGGGCGACAACGTCGAGGAGAAGTATGTCTGTCTCACCCTGGAGTTTAACCTCACCCGTGATGTAAGTCTCTACACCCATGGTTGTGGTCTAGTTAGAACTTGTATAGAAGCCAACTTTTTATACGTATACATATATATATTTTACCTCGGTACTACCCTCTGGCTACTTGTAGTCCAGCGAGAAGGAAGCACATCCGGGTCCAGCAATTAGCATAATCTACTCACAACGGGAGGACGTTTGTTGAGTAGTTCAGGCAGTTTTTCTACATTAACTACTAAACCAACCAGGTTAGTATTATTTTGACTGGATAAGTTGGTGTAGTTCATGTTAGCATTCACATACTTCAAGTTTTAAACCTTTTCATGAAGAATTCACTGTTTTACAGTTTAATTAAGATGTGTCATAGCATCGTTAGAACAATGTAGCCATTGTTTCTATATAATGCCACCCATGTCCGAACGGAGAGATTTTTGGCAGGAGCCATTTATATCGATAGGATTTATTCCTGGGTTTCTTTGAATTCCCCAATTTGTTGATTAGGCGTACCTCCGAGTTCCATAGTATTTTCTCCCAACTTGTTGGCCAAAAGAGTCACAGGTGGGAGAAGTTTATTGGACAGAGAGTGTGGGAGGGTACCGCCACACTGGTCCCTACCCCTCATTTGGTTTCGGTTGGTTGTCTATACCATTTACTTGCGACTGTATATTAACCACACACCTGTGTTAAAAATGGTTTAAATACGGATTTAACCCCACTAGACACATGTGGTATAATAATTTATGGTTTCTTACAGACTCCCAGCTATGGCTACGAAGTGGAGTAAGGCTGAGGCACCTCGAGAGGTTAGCGAAGATGAAGACCAGTCACCGCCTTTACGAGTACAAAGGTCACCAGAACAAAGGGATTATCGGGAGGTGGGGGGGCTCGGAGCCCATCCCGACTGACCTAGATGAACGTGTCGCATGTCTGGTGCAGCTCAAGTTGGAGGAGTTGCTTCCCTCTAAGCCACACACTGCCAGGAGGAAGCAGGTGATTGATTCGGAAGACTCCGATTGGGATGCTTTTTCCGACGCTCAGGACTCTTCGGATTAAGAGTCCCAGGAGGAGCTGGTTGTGCATGCGCATAAGCGTAGAAGTACTCTTCTCGCATAAACAAATGCCAGAAAGAAAACTACACTGTAAGCTAAGAAACCAAACATTAGAAAATGTAGACCATTACAAATACCTAGGCCTTGAGTTGGACAGCCAACTAAGCTACAACCTATTATAAAAGTACTCTTCTCGCATAAACAAATGCCAGAAAGAAAACTACACTTTAAGCTAAGAAACCGAAGACTCATTTATTTTTGCACAGACACAACATTGTCAAGCAGCAATAGACAAACTATGTGAGACTTTTAAGAGGTTAGGTTTCTACATACATGAAACTAAATCAGCTTTGACACCAACAAAGTTTCTGGGATTTTTTATTGACACCACAGAAATGGCTATTTCATGAACGAAACAGAAAGTTGATAAATTTACAACAACGGCGAACCAAATCGCTAGAAATAGATAAGAACTTAGCATTGGATCGCACTAAAGGCAATTTTGAACGGCCTATGACGATTTCGCCAGAAGGCCTATTGGACATTATGTGGTGGCTTTCACACATTGAAAATTCGCCCATCCCCATTAGAATGGGAGAACCCAATGCTACAGTTACAACAGATGCTTCACTAGAAGGATGGGGGGGGGGGGGGGGGGGGGGGCGGCTCATAGAGGGCAACAGGTGGCTGGTGGATGGAAGATAAAATCTCTGATCACATTAATATTCTAGAGCTCATTGCTATTTATCTAGGATTGCGTAGTCTAGTTCACCTACTTAAAATCATGTAAGAGTGTTAACAGATAACACAACATACATAATATGGGAGGGATTCGTTCCAAATCATGTAACTATTTAGCCAAACTAATTTGGGATTGGGCAGAGGAACACAACATATGGCTAACGGTAGCACATATTCCAGGCAGTCAAAACACTTTGGCTGACAGGAAAAGTCAACATTTTCACGACTATCTAAGATGGTCATTAAATCAGAATATTTTCAACCACATCTGTGATAAATGGGGTAAACCAGAACTTGACTTAGTGCATTATGCAACAACAAAAAGTTACCCAAATATGTGTCTTGGCATGCAGAGCCAGAAGCCTGGAGAGTGGATGCGTTTTCTTTAATTTGGAATAATAAATGTTATTACATATTTCCACCATTCAGCATTATCAGCAGAGTGGCCAGGAAGATCAAGATGGATCACGCCCACACAGTACTGATAGTACCAGCATGGGACACGCAACCATGGCTAGCAACAGTAACCTTAGAGGCAAAAGACATGCTCAGGTTTCCACGAGAAAGGAACAACCTACAACATCAAGGACCACTACCAGTTCACGGAGACGTGTCAACGACACCCCTTTTGGCATTCCTTTTTTTTTAAAGAAAACATTTGGAAGAATATGGTTTAGACAAGATTACACAGGACAGACTCATTTCACATGCCTGGAGGAAAGGAGCAGTGAAATTATACACAATTTATTTAAAGAAATGGGGACTTCATTGTCTTATTAAAGGAGTCAATCCATTAAAACCTACAATAGCCCAAATTGTAAGATTCCTAAGAATATTAGAGGATGAAGGCTTAGGATTTGGTGAAATTAATGTAGCAAGATGTGCAGTTTCAATTATTCTACCAAGAATAGATGGATAAATGATAGGAAAGCATCAGTTAGTACACTGGTTCATTAGCTCGGTGTATGACAGAAGCCCACCCAAACCCAAATATAATAGGTTTTGGGATGTGTCGGTAGTATTTAAGTTATTCAAGTCATGTCCTAGTAATAGACATTTATCAATGAAGGAACTAGGTTTCAAGTTAGCGGTGCTATTACTGCT